>CM042560.1:15790000-15897500 GCA_023630585.1 Cranoglanis bouderius
CTTAATTCTGTTTTTCTTCTGTGAGAGTCTCCATTAATTGGTTTATATAAAACCCCAGTTTTAATTTCACCTCCCTAATTGCGAGCACTTATCAACTCCACTTCGCTTTACAACAAGGATCGTGAGAATGTGGAAACAGAATTCCATCAAATTGAAAACGGAGGGGAAAAGATTTTAGCTTTATGTCTTGTTGCTAACATAAACTACACCATCCTTGCTGCACAAAAAAACCCCCAAAAAACATAATAGTAGTCAAAAAATAGCCATAATGGCATTTTAATGTATTAATGTAGCAATGTGCATACATACAGTCAGGTTTTGCTGCTCCTGAAAAAAAAAAGAGCAAGAGTTTCTTTTCTCAATCACCATTTTCCAGTGACACTCAACACCATATTAATGAGAAATCCAATGTAGAAATATTGGAGATAGCAAACATTGCACTCTAAGTTCCAGGACTAAAGCTCTGCTGCATCACTCTCTTTAGGTAAACATGAAGCGAGGGCTAAATCCCACTAGCACCACCATCAGCAGTGTACTGATACTGATTATCTACAGCACTGTAGATAATGAAGGTTGAAATTAGGTTAATGATGTTTAGACAAACAAACAAACAAAAATCAACTCAGAATTTAATTATGAAATAAATATTTTCATTCAGAGTAGATTTTTTCCTTTAAGGGTCAAAAGCTATTAACCAAAAGGATGTGAGATTTCTGCATGTTGATATTTTCCTGTTCAGCAATAAACAGCCGGAGATGACAGAGTGACATTTCAGATCTGCAAGCTCAGGGGTATTTTCGATCCTACTTCACAAACATAGTGCGAATATACCGTATGTAATGTATATTCTCAGGGAAATCCACAATTGTTGCCTTTTGGAGAAACAACAAATTCTACCTGTCCTTTTCTCTTGGTAATGCATAATTCTGAAAGCGAAAAAACAAAGAAACAAATACACAAAAAAAACAACATTTGAACATTCAACTTAACCCCTTGAAGATTAGAGTGTTTTGTCATCCCATGAAGTTCTGTGATCTACATGCATCATGAGCAAGATCTTCACCATAATGACCTGCCTAACCCACTAGGAACCTTGGAGTATTGACTGACAACCAGCAGACCTTCACAAACCACACTGCTGTAATTTTTTTCTGATCATGCAGATCTACAGTCAGAGGTTGTAACCTTCTGAGATGACGAGATGCATAGTTCAGAGAAAGCTCAGAGAAAGATGAAACCCGAGCTGTGATAGATCTGTGTTTCTGAGATGTGCTTGTCTTGTGCTTATTATGGGGCAGTGGTGGCTCAATGGTTAAGATTCAAGATTCAAGATTATTAGTTGTCATATACACGATTATATACAGTATATAACTTGTAGTGAAATGAAAACCTGGCCTACTCCTCTTTAGACTGTCAGAAATGAATAAGAAATAATAAGAAATAAGATAAGAAATATGAAATATATGTGCAGGAATGTGCAAGAAGGGGTGTACATAATAGCAGGGAATGTGCAAAAAAAAATGGATCTACAAAATATGCAGTATGTTATGTTTAGTAACAATATAAAGTGCAAAGTGCAGGGTGCGGATTGTCAGTGGAGTGCAAAGTGACTGTAGAGTCCTTATGGAGTCCTAAGGGATCTGTATGGAGGACATGTCCGTGTTGAGGAGTCTGATGGCTAAAACTGAGAGCTTCTTCCCTCAGGCCATCAGACTCCTCAACACGGACATGTCCTCCATACAGATCCCTTAGGATCACAACGGAAGCGCTTGCCTGATTGCAGCAGGCTGAACAGACAGTTACCGGGGTGGGTGGAGTTCCTGATGATTTTGGCAGCTCTTGTACTATATCGCCTGTTGTAGATGTCGTGCAGAGAGGGGAGAGTAGACCCGGAGATGCGCTCAGCTAAGTGCACAACTCTCTTTACGGTCTTGGATTGAGCATTTTCTTTGCCACATTGAGTTAGTAAACTTTCTATGGCCCCAGTATAGAAAGTTTTCAGGATCGCTGGGGAGACCCTGAATTTTCTCAGTAGCCTCAGATGGTACAACTGAGACTTGTTGAAACTGGAACTTGTCTGGCTTTGAGCTTGAATGTGATAAGTCCAGGTCAGGTCCTCAGACATGTGTACTCCAGGGTACCTGAATTTGCTCACTCTCTTCACAGGGGTCCCACCAATCTCGAGTAGGGTGTAGTTCTGCTGCTGCCCCTTCCTGAAGTCCACAACCAGCAGCTTGGTTTTACTGACATTCAGAGAGGGTCTGTTAGCCTGGCGCCAAGCTGCAAGTTTCTCCACCTCAAGAGAAAGGCTCTGGGTTACTGAACAGGAGGTTGGGGTTCAAGCACCAGCACCAGTGCACTGCCACCCTTGGGCCCTTGAGCAAGGCTCTTAAACCTCTCTGCTCCATGGGAGCTAACACTACAGTCTGACCCCAACTTCTTAACAAGCTGGGATATGCAAAGAAAAGAATTTCACTTTGCTGTAATGTACATGTGACACATAAAGTCTTCTTCTTCTTGTACCATTGCCAGGTCCTGCAACTTCACCTCCAATGTCTGAAACCCTTTTCAGACATTTGGAATGCGTGTGTCACCCAGTTGTAGCAAGCTTTGATCGAAGGTTTCCCCTGGAATGTCCTGGAACTGGGTTTGGTGTAGTAGGAAGACCGGGGATTCCACATACAGCTCTACTACACCTCATAGAGGCTCCAAAGTATTGATTGTTGCTAAACTGCTGCTACGAGAACCATGGTTTAATCACGTCCAATCTGAGAAACCCAAGTTGGTTACTACTCAAGTATTCAAAAGAATCCATGATGAATGTGGAAAGAACGATAACTCAAGGGTTGCATTCATGAGGCCAAATACATGCCAAGTATAGAGCTGGGCATCTGAGGACCAACAGTAGGTGTCTGACAGTTGTAGTATATAAAATCACAACCTTCTGCTCACTAGTGCAGAGCCTTAAACACTAAGCTATCCCTACTAGAAAGAGCATGGAAAGTGGAACATTCTTCCAGTCTAAGGAAATTAGTGCCGTATTTGATGGCAGCACATGTTAATTCATTTAAAGCTATGACAACATCTCCTTAGCTGTTTGCGTTATTATGCAAGAAAAATACATTTGATCCAGCCAAAATATCGGCATATCGATGAAATGGCACTTTACTTCTTCTTTGCTTCTGAGAAACGAGAAAGTTATATGTCCTGTTTTTCAGCCTCAATGTTTTTGTTTTTTTTTGTCAGGGTGATGAATGAATTCTGAACTTCCTCCTGATGCATAGCATTACACATACACAGTAATGTGTTTCTTTGAAATTTTTCAGCTCAGTAGATTTTGAATATTTGTGTTGAGACAGAATCCCTTTTGACAGCCGAGTTAACATATGTATTAGCCTGATTTTTTTTATTCATGAAAGGCTTCAATTGTTGAAGAGCTAGAATGGGCTAATGAATGTACATTTCATTCATAACAATTTGCATGATTCAAAGTTAAAACCAGGTTAGGTCAGGATGAAGGGTGTGTGCAAAGTGGTCAGAGCGTTTCCTAGGATTTCAGCTGTACGTCTTCTAAACAATCGTTTATTCACATTCCTGCAATGTTAGTGAGGTGGTCTGGGAAAACCTGTTGGATGTCTCTGTTGTTGTATTCTGGAATGTATATTAAAATGTGTATGTATATTAAGGATAACAATTGAAGTGATCATTTTCCGTTCTCACATTATTGATGTAATGTCATTACAGGTGTGACCACCCAAATGATGGGGTGATATGATTATCTAGAAAGATGTCTTTCTGAATGATAAATACGGTCATGTACCCCTTTGTTCAGGGATGGTTCTTGATGTCCCACTGCCGCTCACATGCTATAATTGATTGAATGTCACTTCAGGTGGTATTATCCACATATTGGTGAGACTGAGATGAATTGTCCCAATGATAATTAAGCCTTTTGTGGGTATGAGCTTGTTCTAACATCTACCTTGGAGTGAAATCTGCTTAGAGGCAGTATTTTTTTTTTGGAATTTCCTACATCTGATTTATCTAAATGCTTTTAGGCGTGCATCTCTCTTCTTTATTTATTTAGCAGAGGAGTTTTTAGCATGAAGTGTAGGAATGGAGATCATTACGGTGCAGTTCATTGTTTATTGTAACTATTGTTCCTGCTGCTTTCAGGTCATCCTGCGACTCTTTTCGAGCGACTGCTGGTTTCTCTCTTACCTTCCTTATCAGAAATCTGAGAGCACATTGTGAAATCATTCGTAGTGCACCTGTCGTTGTGATTCCATGACCTTTCCACCTGCCTATAATCACAGCAGTTGACAAGGTACTGACAAGGATACTGACATTTTTTGCTATGGCTTTGTAGCTTTTTCCGTTCGAGTGTTGATTAATAATGTCGTCCCTGAGAACTTTAGGAAGCTCCTTCACCATGATTGTTGTTTATGCTAACGAAAACATACTTTTTTTTGTTCATATATAGTACAAAGACAAAAGACATTATATGTGTACATTCGAAGTGGATAAACGAGCTGGAAGCATATGAAATACCAAAATCTAAAGTGTCCGAATACCCCTCACTGTACGTGAAGCGTTTTCCCAAGCTACACCATTCACTAGATCAGGTAAGTTTGTAGCAGAAAAAAACAAAAACAAAAAAAAACTTGAAACTGAGTTGAGAATTATATTTACTGTACGGTATGTACAATACCGCTCTGTTAGCTACCTTTTGCTTGTAAAAAAAAAAAGAAGAAGAAAAAAGCTTATCCTCTGTGCCAAATACCTAAGACTTTGAGCTTAATCAAGAAGATAGTAGTGCTTGGCTGTGGCTTAAAAGACCTCTTGGGACAAGCATTTAACCCCAAGGGTCAGTCCATGTAGCTGGTCAGTGTACATCACTTAGAGCACAAAACCCCAGATAAATGGTTAAATATCTGTCACAGCATCTGAAATGAAATATCTGAAATGACACCTAATAGTGTGTTATATCAGAAAATGACCATATATGAATACATATATATATATATATATATATATATATATATATATATATATATATATATATATATATATATATATATATATGTATGTATATATGTATGTATGTATGTATGTGTATATATATATATATATATATATATATATATATATATATATATATATATATATATATATATATATACACATACATACATACATATATACATATATGTATAATACATATATATTCATATATACATAGATTTTTTTTTGTCCCACAATTTAGCTCCTACACCCACATTGTGCTTCATGCATTTTCCATTTCTTATTGATTTGAGTGTTGCATATTATTCAAAGGACTGGCCTCTGCAGCATGTCTAACAGTGTGTGCATGCAAGTGAGTGTGAGTGTGTGTGCATGCAAGAAGGGAGGGGGTCAGAGAGAGAGAAAGAGAGAGATGGCTAGATAGATAGATGTACTCATTTCCTGTGTAATTGGCAGGAATAAATATCTCTCCCCGAGGGTGATTCATGAGTGGCTCGGCATGCTAGCTGTCTTTTTGGAACGAGAGCTTGAGTTATCTCTTTCTTCTGCCTTGTTTACCACACAATGCCATCATTTCTTTCACTGCTTTTGCCACGAAGGACAAGGAAGGGGGATCGCAGTATTTTAATGAGCCAGTTATATTAAGGGCCAAATCCTGAATCCTCTAGTTTATACATAAGTGCATTGCAATAGGTATGAAATAATAGCATCTACACTACAGGAAGTGCATCTTAGATCTAGTAGAGGGGTAACTCTTCGTGCACACGGTGTAAATCTGTGTTTCTCAAATTGTGTTCAAAATATCTTTGCTTGTCATCATATTTTCACTATCAAAGTTAATTTCTTATAATACGTAATAATGCAAGTATACTGGTATTAGCTTATTAGGGTTGCACGGTGTATCGGTACTATGGTAGTATCGCGATACTAAAGCTTCAAAATACCGCCGATGCCACTGTATTTATTAAATGGTAGTATCAATATTGTAGTACCGTAGGTAATGTTGTATGTGCAGCAGTTAATACTATTTTCACTAAAATCTCACTGCTTTTGCACTTCATTTAACCTAAATTATTTACCTTAATCTTTAAAGATTTCCTGTTGGCTACCAAGCGAGCTAACGTTACGCTAACCGCTGTGTGTAAATACTAAAATTAGCCGTGTTTGCTAGTAAGCGAGCTAACGTTATGCTAACCGCTGTGTGTAAATACTAAAATCAGGGTTCGTACACGGTGCTTGAAGTGCTTGAATTTGGCTTTTTGAAATTTAAGTACTGGAAAACCTTGAAAATAGCCATTTGTAGCCATTTTCTATCTAGTGGTGCTTAAAAAGTTTGTGAATTATAAAAGGTCAATAAATACGAAATCGCTAAATAACTTTAAAGAGTTTATTTTCGATAGAACACGAATACAATCATATCACCCAAAATATGACTATTCATTCACTCAGTTTTGACAGAGACAGCTCTGGTCCTCTTTTTCCTCAAAAAAGCACCTAGCGACACATCTGGTGACTTTTTGGGCAAACTTTAGCTACTTTGTAGAAGAGAGTGGCCAGTACTGCCCCCCCCGAGTATGAGGTCCTGCTTTCTTGCTGCAGGTACAACACTCTCTGCGGCTACTCTGTTCACCGTGGGGCAGAGAGGAGCAGCACATTCATTCACTTCTAACTTTCTCCCTGGGTGATCATTTTACATATACAGCCGAAATCACAGCACAGCCATTGTTAAACAGATGTAAAGGCCAGACACTAGGCAGAATGCAAGAGACCAATACGACGTGATGAATATGTTAATTAGCGCATGACATCATCTAGCGACGTTTGGAATTTAAAATGAAGAAATAAAGAATATGTTTGAATGACATCTCTTGTATAGTCCTTGAAAACAACAACAACAACAACGAAAATGTGCTTGAAAAGTCTTTGAAAATCCTGGAATTTCATTATGAAGCATCTGTACGAACCCTGTAAAATTAGCAGTGTTTGATCTTAGGCAAGTTCATTTCCAAATGTTGTGTTCATTCTTAGTTCACTGAGGACAATTTACATTTGCATGATTTCATTGCTCTAGGGAACAATAGATGAAATATGTGGCACATTGAATTTGTTCATTGTCAACTGTGTGGTTGTTTTTCCAATAGCCAGGTGTGTCTGTTTTCATTTATATCTATATATTTCTTTAAATCTGGTTCATTTTGTAGATATGAGTTATGAATTAACACAATATTTCATGGTATCGTGATACTTCAGCTGGTATAGTATCATAAGATATGTTTATGGGATTGTGACAACCCTATAGCTTATATACCTCCAGCTGAGTTAATAAGTTTACATACACCTTGCAGAATCTTCAAAATGTTAACAATGTAAGAAAAATAAAAGAAGAAAAAAAGAGGGATCTGAATCCTGTTCAAAAGTTAATGTATCGTGTTGCCTTCTTGAGTCATCAGTGAATATTTGCACCTTTTGTAATAGTTTTGTACGAGCCGCTCAATTGACCTCAGTGTGAAAAGATGGATCTGAGCATCATATAGTCGATGTTGGAAAGGGGTCAAATATGCAGAAGATGCTGGAAAAGCAAAGAATGTGCAGGACCTGGAGGATTTTTCTGAAGAACAGTGGGCAGTTTAACTGCTCAGGACAAACAAGGGACTCATGAACAACTATCACAAAACATAAAAACAGTCGCTGATCATCCAGGTAACAACACACAGTATTAAGAATCTAGCGTATGTAAACTTTTAAACTGGTTCATTTGTGTAAATTCAGTTAGTATTGTGTCTTGTGCACTATATGTAAACATCTGTTATGTGAAATAGCTTATTCGGGGCAATACTAAATAATAAAACTAAATGCAATTTTTATTAACATTTTGCAGATTCTGCAAGGCGTATGTAAACTTATGAACTCAAATGTACATACTAAGTGTTCTCGATTTTACCCAAATATTAAAGTGACTTGTTAGTGATAACAAATTAAAGACTCATAATTGTAACGTCTGACGGTATCCAAACTGATTTCTGAATTAACCTGGACTTAACATAAAAAGTTTCACCACTCAGGTGGCCGAGAGTAACCCCGAGAGGCCTTCTGCTGCCAGATGCCCTTGGAATGCAAAAGGTGGGGGGAAGACACGACCCCCCCTTTTGCAGACACACACACACACACACACACACACACAGAACTTAGAACTTACACCCACAATAGAGAAACCTTTCATGAGCCTAACGGGTGTGAACGTCTGGAAAACTTCACGATTAGGTTCATCAGCAGGGGTCAACCAAAACTCCGACCGAGGGCCCGTAAATCTCTGATCTAATCTCTGTTTACAACCACATGGATTAGCATCGGAGCCGAAAAGGCTGGAAGGAAAACGTCCTCCCTAAAGGTCACCCTGAGGTGACCAAAGACCGGTGGGACATTAGAAGAACACCAGCCCCCTCTTCTGGACATACACACACTCACGCACACACGGTGAAAATGTCTCTTGAATGTAACATGTAGTCATATGTCTAGGATAGTTATAACGTATTTATATATGCATGTGTTATGTGTTTAGATAACCTAACTATAGTGATTTTAGATAGTTTGAGCGGGAAGCTAATTTTAAGTTGTCTGTGACCATGCCTAATGATCCTTCACTGTCCAAGATATCATAATCACCTTGAAGTTTGGTACCAAAATCATTGTCTCATAATATGCCAATTAATGATGCATACTATAGGACGATGGGATGTATCATTCTATACCTTTCCATATTTCATCCTAATCCAACCTTAATACAAACCCCGCCTTGACATGCGGACCCCGTTTTGGGACAGACAAAGAAGTTCTCCCCTCAGAACTTCCTCCTCTCTCTGGATTCGCCAGCAGCTCAGAGAGGCGTGTACGTTGGCATTATCCATAAAAGACAGCGACACGCGTTCCTCTTCACTCTCTCTCCTTTTTTTCTCTTTATCTTTTGACTTCATCTTTAACTTCACCTTTTGACTTCACTTCTCTCTCTCTCTCTCGCGGACTTGCTCTCTTCACCATTTTTGATTCAGACAGCATTTCCACACCAGTCCCTTTGCCTTATGGGATAGCACAGTGTCCAGTGGTTCCATATTGCAGAATCTCAGCAGAAGCAGTAGGTCATCCAGGTATTCTCGCCTACTGTTTTATGAATACTGAGAATTCAGACATACTACTCCTTTGGAATATTGCTTTTCACCTACTGTATAGTGGGGTATTAGGGATATTTGGGCACAGCCCTAGTTTTTCAGTGTCTTGTTGTCAAGCTTCTGTTGTAATTGTCGTTTGACGTTGTGTTTGCCACAGTATCACTTCTAGTCTGTATGTTTTGTTTTTTTTTTGTTTTTGTTTTTTGCCTCGTAATCACAGTTCATTTTTATGGTTCTTGTTTTTACATTTTTGGTTGTTTGTCTGCACTTTACTTAATAAATTGTCTGCACTTGCATCCTCCTTTGCCTCCATTTCGTGAGCCCCTGTCTTTCAAAGATAATGTTTCAATTTTCGGCATCAGATCAGATCCACATCACACTGTTGCTCTTAAGGCAGACTATTTTGGACTTTTGTAGAACCAAGCACAACAGCACTACCTATGTTTGTAAGAAAAATACAGTTGTAATACTAGTAAGTAGACAGACTAAATACTAAACACTGATTTTCCAATCAGTATACAAATTCTACTGATGAACAGATCATTAAACTGTAAGATTAGTGGGTTTTATTTTTAACAAAATGGCTACAATATTCCGTTTATTTTTGTTTTAAATTCGGAGGAAATAAAATGCCTTGCTGACTGGCAAACAGAACAAAGTATAACGTAGTAAAGAATAAAGTGATGGAGTTTAGGTATAGGTATATGTAGTAGTTGGCTATATAAAAACATGTTAAACATACTGAATCAAATGAATGTCATTTCTTTTCTATTTCTGAAGTCCACAGTTCACTCGATCCCTCAATCCTCCACGGTTTCATCTGACAAACTTCACTTGTGTTGGTGAAGTAATGAATCCCTATATAAGATGGCGATGAGGATTCTCTCAAAGGCCAAAGGCATGGACAAGCTGACAAGTGCATATTAACAACAGTATCGAGTTCTCAGCACTTACTAACCCACAATCATTACTCGCTGTGGAAAATGAACGGGAGCGAAATGTCAGTCTATCCCAAGTCTTCTATTAAAATATGTCATTGCTTTCGGTGGCAAGAAAAAAACAAGTGTTCTTGCCGAGGCGAGTACCTTGATTATTAGCTTATGGAAATCATTCATGGGCACAATGCGTCAGAAAATGACAGAAGAGCGAAAAGGCATGAAGGTAAAAATCGAAGTCTGGGCTTTATTACACAAAATACACCAGGGCAAACAATAAAAAACATAACCCAATGTCTAAAAAACATATATATAATATATAACACTTTATTGAAAAAAAAGAGGCAAACACAGTGTCTAAAACAATAGCTACTAAGGAATAAAACACGACAGGGTGTGCTGAGGTTGGAAAATAATCAATGATGGGGTTGTGTGATGTGGTCTGACATGAAGTGGAGTTACTCTTACACCCTGAAGTGGATTATTTTCCTGTAACAGCAAGATCTGATGTGTTTTATTGGTCTTAAACCACAACAATTTGCCAATGATTACAATTTTTAATTTACAGTCCCTCCAAAACTATTGGAACAGCAAGGCCAATTCATTTGTTTGTGCTGTACACCAGACATTTGGGTTTGAGATCAAAAAATGGATATGAGATGAAAGTTTAGGATTTCAACTTTTATTTCCTGGTGTTTATATCTAGAAATGTTAAACAATATAAAACATAAAACCTTTTTTTTTATCAGACAACCCAATATTTATGTGAGCAAAAGTATAGGAACAGATAAGTCTTGAAGTAAATGAAAGTAAATAACACTTAATATTTAGTTGCATATCCCTTACTTGCAATAACTGCATCAAGTCTGTGACTCATTGACATCACCAAACTGTTGGTTTCTTCTTTTGTGATGCTTTTCCAGGCTTTTACTGCAGCCTCTTTCAAGTGCTGTTTGCTTCAGGGGGGTTTCTTCCTTCAGTCTCCTCTTCAGTAGGTGAAATGCTGCTCAACTGGGTTAAGGTCTGGTGATTGACTTGGCCAGTCTAAAACCTTCCACTTTTCCCCCCGGATAAAGTCCTTTGTTGAGTTGGCAGTGTGTTTTGGATCATTGTCTTGCTGCATGATAAAGTTCCTCCCAATTAATTTGGATGCATTTCTCTGTAAACTGGCAGACAAAATGTTCCTGTAAACTTCTGAATTCATTCTGCTGCTACCATCATGAGTTACATCATCAATACAGATTAGTGAGCCTGTTCCAGAAGCAGCCATGCAAGCCCAAGCTATGACACTATCTCCACCATGTTTCAAAGATGAGCTTGTATGTCTTGGATCATGTGCAGATCCTTTCTTTCTCCACACTTTGGCCTTTCTATCACTTTGGTAGAGATGTTTTGGAATTTTGGAACCATGAATTCTTGGTTCCAGAGTGTTTGGGGCTTATCAGGGTATTTCTTTGCCAATTCCAATCTGGCTTTCCGATTCTTACTGCTGATGACTGGTTAATTGTTTAAACAATCAGTCTAACAGGACAAACCTGGGTAACAAGGAACACCTGTCGGTCACATGTGCCAATATTTCTGCACACTTACACATTGGGTGTTGTTTAACACATCTACATGTAAATACAAGGAAATAAAAGCTGAAATTCTAAACATTCTTCTCATGTTCATCTTTTGAGCTCAAGCCCAAACAAATTAATTGGCCTTGTCTTTCTAATAGTTTCAGAGGGGACTGTATTAAAGACCAACATGTCATATTCTTTAACCCGTTTATAGTTACATTTAATGTTGTGGAACATCTGCAAAAGCAAGTTCCTGTGATCACTTCCATTACAGCACTGATAAACATTTGTTCCCTCACCAGCGTCTGTTTTTTTCCTCTCTTTTGACCTACAGCTGTTATTACTGAGAAACCACAAAGCACAAACTCTTCTGTCCTGAAGAAAACACACTGACTGGTACAAAGAGCTGACACTGGAGACTCCTTACAGAGAAGTTCACCCTGATTGTTAAATCTGCCATACAAGTAGCTGTAAACTTGTTGTTACTAAAGAAACACTAGCATATTAAAATGAGTGCATTAATGTAATACTATGATTTATTTTTATTATGATTATGGTCTATATGCATGTGTGTTTTGTTCAAGTTGGAAAATGTTCAATAAATATATTAATAAAAAGAAAATGTAATACTATGACTTGAATTACAACTGGGATTACTATAATAGCTGCCAATTTTTTAAATACAAAATTAATCAACACCCTCTGACAAATCAGATACAAGAATTACAAATAAGGCTTAGCAGTATTGGGTGTTATACAGGAGTTAAACCAGGTAAATGAGCTATAGGTGCGAACCATTAGCAATCAGGGGAGCTATAGTGAGTGGGTGTGGCTGTTGGGGTTCAAAGAGTGACAGCTATGACAAAATGCCTCATATGCCACTTGTTATAAACATTATAAAATGTGATTAGTTGAATACAGTTGAAACATAACACAATAGAGGAGAGCGGGCACACGCTTGTTTTCTCTAAAGTACGACTTCATGACATGCATATAGTCTACCGTACATCACTTCTCCTTGTCCATCTGGAAAAACACACACACACACACACACACACACAGCAGGATTAAACAACAGGATTCACCACACATCCTAGATATATTTGTGAAAACCTAATTCATGCCATATAGGTTAAAAAAAGGAAATATTTTTCCAATATTACATATATTTCCTTACGTGCTCAAAAATTTAATTCTGTGCAGTCATGCTCATTTAACTCTACAATAACATTATATATATATATATATATATATATATATATATATATATATATATATATATATATATATATATATATATATACACACACACACACACATATAAATATATATATATATATATATATATATATATATATATATATATATATATATATATATATATATATATATATATATATATATATATATATATATATATATATAGCTAGCCGTGGCCAAAAGTTTTGAGAATGACACAAATATTAATTTTCACAAAGTCTGCTGCTTCAGTGTTTTTAGATCTTTTTGTCAGATGTTACTAACTGTTACTGAAGTATAATCACAAGCATTTCATAAGTGTCAATGGCTTTTACTGACAATTACATGAAGTTTAAATGAAGTTTTTCAAGACCTCTGCAATTCGCCCTGGCATGCTGTCAATCAACTTCTGGGCCACATCCTGACTGATGGCAGCCCATTCTTGCATAATCAATGCTTGGAGTTTGTCAGAGTTTGTGGGTTTTTGTTTGTCCACCCACCTCTTGAGGATTGACCACAAATTCTCAATGGGATTAAGGTCTGGGGAGTTTCCTGGCCATGGACCCAAAATGTCGATGTTTTGTTCCCTGAGCCACTTCGTTATCACTTTTGCCTTGTGGCAAGGAGCCCCATCATGCTGGAAAAGGCATTGTTCATCACCAAACTGTTCTTGGATGGTTGGGAGAAGTTGCTCTCTGAGGATGTTTTTGTACCATTCTTTATTCATGGCTGTGTTCTTAGGCAAAATTGTGAGTGAGCCCATTCCCTTGGCTGAGAAGAAACCCCACATGAGTGGTCTCAGGATGCTTTACTGTTGGCATGACACAGGACTGATGGTAGCGCTCACCTTTTCTTCTCAGGACAAGCTTTTTTCCAGATGCCCCAAACAATCGGAAACGGGATTCATCAGAGAAAATGACATTACCCCAGTCCTCAGCAGTCCAATCCCTGTACTTTTTGCAGAATAGCAGTCTGTCCCTGATGTTTTTCCTGGCGAGAAGTGGCTTCTTTGCTGCCCTTCTTGACACCAGGCCATCCTCCAAAAGTCTTCGCCTTACTGTGCGTGCAGACGCACTCACACCTGCCTGCTGCCATTCCTGAGCAAGCTCTGCACTGGTGGTGCCCCGATCCCGCAGCTGAATCAACTTTAGGAGACGGTCCTGGCGCTTGCTGGACTTTCTTGGGTGCCCTGAAGCCTTCTTCACAACAGTTGAACCTCTCTCCTTGAAGGTCTTGATGATCCGATAAATGGTTGATTTAGGTGCAATCTTACTAGCAGCAATATCCTTGCCTGAGAATCCCTTTTTGTGCAAAGCAATGATGGCTGCATGTGTTTCTTTGCAGGTAACCAGAGGAAGAACAATAATTTCAAGCACCACCCTCCTTTTAAAGCTTCCAGTCTGTTATTCTAACTCAATCAGCATGACAGAGTGATCTCCAGCCTTGTCCTCGTTAACACTCTCACCTGTGTTAACGAGAGAATCACTGACATGATGTCAGCTGGTCCTTTTGTGGAAGGGCTGAAATGCAGTGGACATGTTTTTTTGGGGTTAAGTTCATTTTCATGGCAAAGAGGGACTTTGAAATTAATTGCAATTCATCTGATCACTCTTCATAACATTCTGGAGTATATGCAAATTGCCATCATAAAAACTGAGGCAGCATACTTTGTGAAAATTAATATTTGTGTCATTCTCAAAACTTTTGGCCACAGCTGTATATATCTATATCTATCTATCTATCTATCTATCTATCTATATATATATATATATATATATATATATATATATATATATATATATATATATATATATATATATATATATATATATATATATATATATATATATATATATATATATATATATATATATATATATATATATATAGTTTTTCCCCCTACTTATTTACTTATTATTATTATTTTACACATGTTAAAGTTAAATTTAAATTCAGAATGGCTCTTTCTGCTGTCTGCTTACTTCTCCAGGTTCAATCCCAAATCCCTTAATACGCCCTCCTTCATATAACAATGTCCACGCCGTTTCTAGTGTACTGCATTTCTAATACGCCACCATTTATTCCACTGTTTTGGTACTCTTATATAGTTTAATTCTAATTTTGATTGAATTATTTTATTTAAAAAATATATTTCATTTTTATTCTATACTTCATATATGTCCCTACACTTATTTTTGTTCTTTTTATTTCATCCTCTGCATTCTATTACATTACTGTTGATATCATTTAATTTTTTAAATACTTGAGTGTACAGCATGTTGAGCTATCATGTGAGCTCAAAACACCGGAGTGCTACATATTTAAAGACCAATTAAACATCCTTAAATGATAGCAGTGTAAGGACGGCGATCACGCTGCTTTGCTTCGCATGGCAACGCTCAGGCTTTGGCAGTTTTACATAGTTGCAGTGTGAATTCACACAGCACCGTAAGCAGCAAGATAAGATCTGCTGTGATGCTGCATCCTGCCACTAAAAAAAGTGCCTTTCGCCAGGCCGAACAAATGGATATGCCTTTCCAAGTGCGTTTAGCTAGATGCTTTCATTAAACACTAAAATGAGATTATTCCAGTGTTGCATTGCCGTTATAATGAGTACATGGTTCTCCTTCTGTCTACAGTCAGTGTTTCTAAAAGACAGCAAGATGTGTCAATGAGGTCTAATCTGCATGTCACATTTCGAATCAAGGAACATTCAACAAAAGTATTGACAATTACACTTGTTTTCACACACCAGCGATCGCGCGGCACAAAGTCACGACTTGGAAGTGAAGAACATGTGAGATGTAAATCAACAGCAACAACTTGCAGAAAAAGCATGAAGGAACTGAACATTATCCTTTGACTCATCTAAGATAAAATACAATAAAAAAAAAAGTACTGGTACTAAACACGGTTCCTGCACAATAAAACAGGGTTCTTGGACAAGTCTGGAAAGTGTTTATTTATAAAGCTTGATAAGTATGTAAAGTCAGAACACATCAATCAATTTATTAGCGAGCCCAACACTTCTTACGTCTGATTGGCTGGAGCCGTTCCATTATGTTGATTAGCAATCCAAGCTAATGCTGAATTCAGAATGAGATAAATTTCATCCTAGCTACAGATTGAGAACTGACTATGGACACCTCCATATTCGTCTTTTGTTAGCAACTGTGATGAGTGACGTATATTTACTGTATATAACTGTATACTCTTATAGATTCAACAAATGAATATGTCTGTATGTTGAGGGATCTAAAGCAAATACTTTATGCATGCATAGGCTCATCGAATCTGGACAGTTGAAGACCAGGTGGGTTTTTTTCCTTTGTAATTCAACTGTCCACTTTGGTTGAGTCCATGCCCATGATAGTTTCAGATTCTTGTTTCTGGCTGACAGGAGTGGAACCCAATGTGGTCTTCTGCTGTTGTAGCCCATCCACATCAAGGTTTGATGTTCTGTGCATGCTGAGATGCTTTTCTGCTCGCCACGGTTGTACAGACTGATTATTTGAGTTATTATATCCTTCCTGACCAATCTGGCCATTTTCCTCTGACCTCTTTTATCAACAAGGCATTTCCACCCACAGAACTGTCGCTCACTCAATGTTTTTTGTTTTTTGTACCATTCTGTGTAAACTCCAGTCATGTATGAAAATCCCAGGAGGTCAACAATTTCTGAAATACTCAAACCAGCCCATCTGGTACCAACATCCATGCCACGGTTAAAGTCACACAGATCACACTTTTCCCACATTCTGATGTTCGATGTAAACATTAACTGAAGATGTTTACATGAATGTGCAGTTGTACAGGTGTTCCCAATAAAGTACACGATTAGTGTATTTACACTGGCTTTGTCAGTATACATATGCAGGCCAATGTTACACCATAATATATCATGTAGGTTGTTTCCTTGAATAAAAAAAAACAAAAAAAAACCCAAAAACAAACAAACAAGAAAACACCTATTAAACAACATTCATGTTCGGTCAGGCTAGTGAAACTGATTAATGCATCCGAGCCTGTGAATTTTAAACACCCGCAGCCATGTAATATGTAGGTTGATAGTTTGCATGCTAATGTAATATTTAGGTTATAAAGGTTGTGCACGTCTATTTAATTAGACAACACTACCATATTAAAAAAAGAAAAGCTGGATGAACTTGTGCAACACCATGCGGCTCAATTAACTCTACATGACATGTTCGCGCTCCTGCTGAGTACTTTGTTATTCCTCCCTAGGCAAAGCAAGATCTTTTCATTCGTTATACATCATAAAGCAGTAAATACTACAAAGTATTTAGTAACTACTACGAATTATTCAAGGATTGCTGCGAATTATTTAGTAACTGCCATGAAAGTAGACAGGAAACGGATATGGAGTTACGCATGTCTGGACCCACTGACAGTACAGGACCCACTTTAGAATTTTTTGCCATCTTTATACTTTACTACACATTTTATTTCCATCAAGAATCATGCCAATCGCTGATCTACACAATGTAGTTAGCGCTCTAGCTATCCGTGTGTGTGTCGGAAGATGGATAACGTAACAGGATGCAGTGTTGAACTTATGAACGAGCGCCACTGGCCCTACCTCAGAAAAACGTTGTAATATGCTGAAGTAAACAAAGACTCGTTTGAAATGAGGAATCTCTTTTGCATGAAGTGTTAGCAAAAGGAAAAAAGGAAAAAAAAACTCCATCTAATTTAAAAAAAAGCACATTGAGGTAAGCTGAGATTAAGTTTTGCCAAATTGCTAATGTTTATAGGTGAAAATCAGTATAAAAGAAGTGTCTAAAAACACTTCATGTGTGCATTTCACGTGATAATTCACATTTGTGTTAAATTTGTGTGACTTTTCTTCAAGGGAAGGCATTTTAACGTAAGTTGATATTAAGTCTTGTCAATTTGCTAACGTTAACTGGCTATATTTGTCTAAGTTAGCCTGTTTTATTTGCTAACACCTGAGTTAGACTAGCATTGATTCCAGTAGATAACCTAGACTGGTTAGGCAGCAAGTCCAATTCTAGCAAATGCTAAATATTGGTTATTTACAGGATATTTTATTGCTGACAAATTATCATTATCATTTTCTGTATCAGGAGGATGGGAGGGAAGGCTAATTTCATCCTCCCATTTGTAATTTTTTCTTTTTTGTAGAAATCATATTAAAGCTAGGCATCCTTAATATTGTGCCTAGTTTCAGTCCCATATTCCACAATAATAAAAGCTACTTTTCACATGTAAACATGACATGACATAATTCAGTCAAAACCTTTTTACTTTTTAATACTTGAGTACGCAACTTTTGTTATTTTCACTTGAGAACATTTTTGCCCGTATACTTCCACTTTTAACTGAGTGCGATTTTTTTTTACACATTATCTATGCTTTCTCTTAAGTATAATTTCTCAGGACTTTTTCCATCACGGGGTTTAAGGGGTTAACGTTAAAAAACAGGTGGTACAATAAACATCAAGTAAAAGGTCACACAGTTAATTAGCTGCTATCTGAAGACAGTTACAGGAGTTACAAAAGTAAAAGTGTCATGTAGTATTACTAAGACTAACTTGTGCCAAATAAACACATCTAACTTGCCAGTGCTTTATGGCAGCGGGTATCAACCTTTTTTCAGCCGTGGACCCCTAGCTGTGGAAACATTGCGCTTTACAAACATGGCCGCCACAGAATACAATTCCCAAAGCATATATACATTTTCTGTATTGCTTATCCTACACAGGGTTGCAGGGAGCCTGGAGCCTATCCCAGGGGATTCGGGGCACAAGGCAGGGGGACACCTTGAACGGGATGCCAACCCATCGCAGGGTACAATCACACACACATTCACACACTACAGACAAGATGCCGATCAGCCTACATCGCATGTCTTTGGACTGGGGGGAGGAAACCACAGTACCCAGAGGAAACCCCCCGAACCACAGGGAGAACATGCAAAGTCCACACACACAGGGCAGGGGCAGGAATCAAACCTCCAACCTCCACCGTGCCGCCTATAAACAGCGAATTCAGCGTGAAGTATTGCGCAGTATAGCTTGTTCTCCTCACATACCATTATCATTGTTATTGCTTTTCTGGTTTTGATCACTGTCTCATTTCCTGGTTACCGATTCTACTCCTGTCTACTTCACTCTGTTTGTTGACCCTCGCCTGTCATCACGTTCATGACCTTGCCTTGCGTTTTGGATTTGTCTGCCAGTTCTAAAATAAAGCATTTTAATGTGCACCTGTGACCGTCTCTGCCGGCTGACATAAGGCTCATGTTACAGTACATCTCTGTTCATGCTGATTATTCAGTCAGTTCTATTCTGTGGAATACATTATTTTTAAGCAATTTGAACAAAAACTTTGCCAGCTGTCGTCTGTGCAGATCGTATATGCGTTCGTCTCTGATTTGATGATGATGTGATGGTGCAGGAGCATTGCGGAACATTTTGACAGCTATCTGATCGCAATCTGACTCGATTAGGCTTCTGTCCGTTTCGCTAGGGCACGTACTGTAGCAATCCAACTACTTGGTCAAAGCCCAACATGACAGCTTAGGAAACAGCCTAAATTAAACCTGTGTCATTTTAGTGAATATACTCTAGCTGCGTTTCCTTAAAATTGTTTTGGTCAGACATAATTTTCATCATGTTTCAACCAGATTTCAGCTGATGGGTTTTCGCAGACCACCAGATAAACGTGGGAGAGAAGTAACAGATTGATCCTGAAAAGGAGGAAATACACATAAAAGAATGGAAGGATGGAAATGGTGGATCTGTAGCTTCAAATAAGTATGGTCATTTGTCAACTGTCTCAAAAGGCAGCATCATTCACGTTCCCTCTCGTCATCAGTGCATCTTTTTATACCGTATGAATACAGAACATGTGGAAAGCTAATTAGAAAAGCAGGTCTAGTGATGTATTGCTAAAAGTAGGACCAAGTTCACACACTGAAGTCACCAGTGATTAAACCTAATTATCACCTATTGTGCTGTGACTAGTGTAACTATACAGTGGGAATTTGCTTTCAGCTCCACTCAGATGTTAAATCTGCTTGGTGTGTTAATTCTCATTAATTCTCAGCACATGGTCTATCGCATGTCAATGAACATTGTTTCAAGGCGCATCTTGTAGTCCCTTAAAGGTATTTTTACGCACACACACACACACACACACACACACACACACACACACACACACACACACACACACACACACGAATTTAACAACTGACTAATTTAGGCACATGGATTAAATGTTGTTTCACATTTTTTCACATGTAGGCTTTTCACATCTATTGCATGTTTTTGTTTGTCACATGATTTCACATACTTTATTTACACATGATTCATTTATTTTTATGTTTTCCCCCCACCCAATTAATTATTTTCATTATTTAAAAAAACATTTTGTTGTTTGTTTAATTATTTATTTATTTATTTATTTTTAAACATGACTATTTTCTTGTGGGATTTAAATTTTTTTATTTTTATTTTTTACACGTAATTCAATTATTTTCACACGCGATTTTTATATTTTATATTCATTTATTATTATTCTTCATATACCATATGATATTTTCCCACACAATGAATTTTTTTTCCCATGATTCATTTATTTTCACATGTGAGGGTTTTTTTTGTACACATTTATCCTCATATGTTTTTTTCACACAATTAATTTTTCTGTGATTTTTTTTACACATGATTTATTTGCATGTAATTTTACTTTCTACAAATGATTCTTTTTTTTCCACACAAATTCATTTTCACATTTGTTTCACCCACAATTCATTAATATTCACATGAAATATATATATATATATATATATATATATATATATATATATATATATATATATATATATATATATATATATATTTTTTTTTTTTTTTACATAAGATTACTTCATTTTCACGTGTGATTCTTTTCCCCACATGATTCACATATTTTCAAATGTCATTTTCTTTCAATCCATGATCCACTTATTTTCAAATGTGACCTACATGCTAATTTTCCAGATGTAGGTCCTGTGCTTTTATTCATCTTTTTTCATTCACATGATTTTTTAAAAATTTTAATTTCACATGTGCAATTTCAAAATTTTATATATATATATTTTTTTATATGTAAAAACTGACATAATCACGACATTTTCTGACACTAACATTTTCTACATGACATGCGCATCACCATCTTCACAAAAATTATAGTCCATTATAGCCAAAATGGTGGCGAATGGAGGAGGAGCAGGAGGAACGCAGCAAATACAGTTGAACTGAATAGATTTTATGTCATTTGTACTGTCTATTTTATTATTATTATTATGATTATTATTATGATGATTATTATTATTATTATTATTATTATTATTATTATTATATGCATGTTGTCATTAGTTAGCTTTCTGACTAGCTTGCAGTATATGGTAATGAAATTTACTATCAGTATGTACAGACATTTTAGGTGCAAATCAAATGTTAGGTTTTTGAAATATTACCATTTTCTTGATCTAATTTGCATTTAGAAATAGCTTCATGCACTACTTTAGAAAACAAAATCACAATTATCCTTACGGCAACTTTTCTTCCTGAAGTATATGTTGATGTTGATTTGATCCCTCGGGCCGCTGGCGTACATCACTGTAATTAATAAAGCATTAAAACATCCTGTAAGAAAGTGACACGGTTTTCTCCGAGAGGAAATGCTGAGGGGAAGACAAAAAAACAAAAAACAAAAAACAAAACGGTGATTCATAGGCAGCAGACAGCATGACGGCAGGGATTCCATTACCTTATTCATCTATCAGCGGCTGAGCTGATAGAGCTGCCATTTCTCATTATATACATTAGTGATCAGTAGTCATCAGGCAGAAGGGAATGTGCCACGTTCGCGGCTTAATGAGTGATTATGGCTTTCTTGTGTCGAAGCTGAATCAGTCGCACAGTTTGCGTACGGTTCATGTGGTTGGAAGCTAAAAGATGAATACAAATAGTACAAAACATACTGACTTGAGCAGAAATACTGCTTCTGTAGTAATAATTCAGTGAAAGTAGAATTACTAGAGCAAGAGTCAACAAATCATTTGGTAAAAAAAAAAAAAAACTACTTGAGCAACTGCTTTTACAAATGACCTCATCGTACGGTACTATGCAAAAGACATGCTGTAAAGCAAAACGGAATATTTTCTACATAACAATACTATAAAGAGCAGTAAACAGTACTAAACTAAACAAGGATAATATTTTACGTGACAATCTTTTGCTTTTTAAAAAATATTTTAGTAGTCTCAGGTACAATTTGTATAGTTTTATAAGGAACTTTTTGGTTAAGTTTTACTGAGCATCTTGGAGAATCTGGAGACTTTGTCGGAATTGCTTCTTTCAGCAGCATTCATTATGTTTTTTTTTGTCTGAAATTTGGTTTCTTACATAATATGCTGCTTTCTTTATTGACACAAACATTTTTCTGTGGGGTGTTTCACATTGGCTTAGTGGTTAGCACGTTTGAATCCTTCCTCTGCCCTGTGTACAAGGAGTCTGCATATTCTCCCCATGCTTCGGGCGTTTCCTCCTGGTATTGCAGTTTCCTCCCCCAGTCCAAAGACGTGTTGTAGGCTGATTGGCATTTCTAAATTATCCATAGTGTGTTAATGGGTGTGTGAGTGTGTGTGCAATAGGGCCCTGTGATGGGTTGACACCCCATCCAGGGTATCCCCCAGCTTGTGCCCCGAGTTCCCTGGGATAGGCTCCAGGCTCCCCGTGACCCTGTGTAGGATAAGCGGTATGGGAAATGGGTGGATGGATGGATGGATGGATGGATGGGAAAAAATAGGACTGTGTCTACAACTGACACAACAAATCCAAAAATTCTATTTTCTATTCTTAACCAACCAACTGAGCTGTGCTGAAGTGAACACTATGTAAAGAAACATAACAATAATTGGCTAGCTAAGTCAGCCAAATGCTGTCGGGGTTCTGGTAGCTTGCTATGTTAATTCATACATGATTTTCATGACATAGTTAGCTATCTACTGTATATAGCAAAAATGTCTCTTTTCACATGAGTGTTACCTATAGGCTGTAGCAGCGCTTAGATATATTTAATGCAACAAGCAATTGAAACATCAAAGTGACGTCTTAAGTTTAATATGGAGCATTTGTACTGTAAAAAATCTCAACAGACCTGGCTAGCTAGTCAAGCTCAATCAGGTAGCTAATGGCTTATGTGTACATGCTTCCACAGGTTGGATGATGAGCTGTGAAATGCTGATAGCTCCATTGGTTTTGGCTCATGTAATATACAGATCATTATCACGCTGGTTCCTTTGAAACTGAAGATACGTGATCAATTTGGGCAGAGTTGGTAATCTGACTGCACTGTCTCAGACATTGCTGCTGCTGAATAAAGAATCTGGGGCCTGAAGTGTAGACTTTTGGCAGGCAACTGCTTTATTTTGATTGGATCTCAAAATTGAATTATTTTAATAAAATCTTTTAACTGTTGTTACTTCTGGGGTTACTGAGTTTTTTTAATGTACCAAAGTTGAATATTTTATTTTAAAAAAAAAATCAAGTACTATGATTTAATTTTACTGTTACAGCGAACCATGTACTGAAGTACTGTAAAGAGATTACATGGTGTTCAAGCCTCATTACCGCCAAGCTGCCACTGTTGGGCCCTTGAGCAAGGCCCTTAACCCTCTCTGCTCCTGGGGTGCCATACCATGGCTGACCCTGTGTTCTGACCCCAACTTCCTAACAAGCTGGGATATGTGAAGAAAATTATTTTATTTAATTTGGGCTGTAATTTACAGTGAGGGAAAAAAGTATTTGATCCCCTGCTGATTTTGTACATTTGCCCACTGACAAAGAAATTATCAGTCTATAATTTTAATGGTAGGTGTATTTTAACAGTGAGAGACAGAATAACAACAAAAAAAATCCAGAAAAACGCATTTCAAAAAAGTTATAAATTGATTTGCATTTTAATGAGTGAAATAAGTATTTGATCCCCTATCAATCAGCAAGATTTCTGGCTCCCAGGTGTCTTTTACACAGGTAACGAGCTGAGATAATCTTAGCTGAGATAATCTCAGCTTGTTACCTGTATAAAAAACACCTGTCCACAAAAGCAATCAATCAATCAATCAGATTCCAAACTCTCCACCATGGCCAAGACCAAAGAGCTGTCCAAGGATGTCAGGGACAAGATTGTAGATCTACACAAGGCTGAAATGGGCTACAAGACCATCGCCAAGTAGCTTGGTGAGAAGGTGACAACAGTTGGTGTGATTATTCGCAAATGGAAGAAACACAAAATAACTGTCAGTCTCCCTCGGTCTGGGGCTCCATGCAAGACCTCGTGGAGTTTCAATGATCATGAGAACGGTGAGGAATCAGCCCAGAACTACACGGGAGGATCTTGTTAATGATCTCAAGGCAGCTGGGACCATAGTCACCAAGAAAACAATTGGTAACACACTACACTGTGAAGGACTGAAGAAAGCACATGTACAGGCCCGTCTGAAGTTTGCCTGAATGATTCAGAGGAGAACTGGGTGAAAGTGTGGTCAGATGAGACCAAAATCGAGCTCTTTGGCATCAACTCAACTCACCATGTTTGGAGGAGGAGGAATGCTGCCTATGACCCCAAGAACACCATCCCCACCATCAAACATGGAGGTGGGAACATTATGCTTTGGGGGTGTTTTTCTGCTAAGGGGACAGGACAACTGCACCGCATCAAAGGGACGATGGACAGGGCCATGTACCGTCAAATCTTGGGTGAGAACCTCCTTCCCTCAGCCAGGGCATTGAAAATGGGTCGTGGATGGGTATTCCAGCATGACAATGACCCAAAACACACAGCCAAGGCAACAAAGGAGTGGCTCAGGAAGAAGCACATTAAGGTCCTGGAGTGGCCTAGCCAGTCTTAATCCCATAGAAAATCTGTGGAGGGAGCCGAAGGTTAGAGCTGCCAAATGTCAGCCTCAAGACCTTAATGACTTGGAGAGGATCTGCAAAGAGGAGTGGGACAAAATCCCTCCTGAGATGTGTGCAAACATGGTGGCCAACTACAAGAAACGTCTGACCTCTGTGATTGCCAACAAGGGTTTTGCCACCAAGTACTAAGTCGAAGGGGTCAAATACTTATTTCCCTCATTAAAATGCAAATCAATTAATAACTTTTTTGAAATGCATTTTTCTGGATTTTTTCTGTCTCTCACTGTTAAAATACACCTACCATTAAAATTATAGACTGATCACTTCTTTGTCAGTGGGCAAACATACAAAATCAGCAGGGGATCAAATACTCCCCCCCCACTGTATATGTGACAAATAAAGGTTTCTTCTTCTTATGGCTGAAAAATAACAACTCACAGAAGAAAGAAATGAAGAAATACAGGAATAAGCAGTTCAAACTCATTTGATAAAAACCCATGGAATTATGGCTATTCACAATCGCCCCTGTGTGATTTTCATTTAGAGATTGCACTTGGTTTGATTGCTGGGAAGCCAGAGGAAAGCCACATTATGGTACTTGTCATAATGGCCGCTGAGTAACAGCAGAATAATGCTATTTTCTCGACAGTTTTTTTTTTTTCTCATTCTGATTTCATTTCGATTCAGGTGTCACCATTAAGCTTGAACATTACTTTAAAAAGACCAATCAAATGACAAAGTAATTCAGGGATGTATTGTTGGAAGCATTAATAATTTAGCAAGCCACTTAAAAAAACATTGAATACTGAAAAAAATAAGGAGAAAGTGCTGTCTGAGATACAACACTGTAAAAGGTGTTTATACTATATGTGCACAACTGAACCAGAGATTGGGTCATTATCATGCCATTCCTCATTCAATTTCACCAGACCCCATACAGCTGGGTTCCCCAATTCCACACCAAGAGTGAAACACCTGATTGAACTCACCACTCTAAATGATCAAACTGTCCTGGACTCTGGCTCTCCAACAGTATAGACTCCCTAAGGATGCTTTTACGCTGATTAGTCCGTTTTCTGAATTCGAATCCTTTGATTCATTGGTCATAAATTAAATAAATAATCCCGGGTCTTGTTTTGGTTAAAAACACCAAGATTCAATTTAATGCTGCATATGTGAAATCACCCTGAGATGTTAAATAAAGTGCACTATGTAGTGTATACAATCTGATAAACTAAGTGAAAAGATAAATGTGGCACTGGAACCTTTCGAAAAATCTGTTCAGCATTCTGTTCTTGAGGTAAAGATTTTCAAGCTATTACACAGGATATTTGACCACTCTTGGTTCTGGAGGTGCAAATGTTCAAATTTACTACCTGCCCTTCGGTTGTGTTAATTTCCCGCTATTGAATGATTTTAAGGTGCAAGAATTCGCATTGTGGGTGTTGAGTGAATCTATTCACATTGACACCACCCTGTAATTTCCTGTTGTCATAGCTTTCATGTACTGCATTTTCTTTCTGGTGTCTCATGTTTTTTTTTTGTTTTTAATCCATCTCAACAGTCTCATCTTTAAGTCTTTGCACGGAACATGCTCTTTCTTGCACTGAGGCTTGTCATGGTCATGCCAAAAATCAACATTGAACTACATTACCCATCAGCCCCAGCATGTCACATGACCATGTTACATGTTTTCAAATGCTTGCGCCTCATTACACCATGATCAGCACCAGTATTTAAGTTCCTGTGTTTTAGCTTCTCATTGTCAAGCTTCTGTTGTTGTCATGTTCGTGTGTCTTTGTGTGATGTTTATTGCCTGGATGTTTTTACCTGGTTTTCTCTGTTCTAGTTCTAATTCTTGTTTTCACAGCAAATCTGCACTTGCATCCACCTTCATCTCCATTACATGACACATATGATCATCGACAGATTATCCATATTGCTCATTTGATCAATTTTGTAGAGCTTTTGGGAACTCCGTCTTGTCTAAGAATATGTAAAACATGGCTAAAACATATCCGTTCCAAACATACCAATGTCTTGGATCCTGGATAGGATTAGAGTTACTCTGATAGTTTGAGGCCAGTTGAAGTGAACTGTACTTGTGTTAGAAAACCAGCGACACCTCAAGTGGCACAACAGAAAAGTATTTGCTCGAATCCTGACAATGGCCTGGAGTCAAGGTAACAAAATTGGACATGCTGTCTGGGTGGAAAATGGAAGAAAATCTGTTTTTATAAATGTGTAACAGGAAAGTCTGTCACATACAGAACGTTCACAAGTGCAAAACAGATTCCACTAACAATAGGTTTGTATCCCCTGAAAATGTAATGCAATAATGATAATTATGACAGCAACTGCAGTGACATGATTGATGGAAAGGTTAAGGGCCTCTTTCAAACTTTGGAATCATAGAATGACCTTTAGCTTTGGCATCGCTCAGCCTGATTATGCTCGATTACGCATGCAATTCAGTGCTTAATACAAATATACTCTCATCGCTATCTGGTATACAATGGGATGAGCTAAACTGAAAATTGAATCATGCAAATCAGGGAGAATAATTCTGTAGGGGATGGGGGGAGAGCTTGCATACAAGGCAACAAGGCTTCTAAAGCAATTCATAACCACTTTGCAAAAGCTTATTCCACTCACCGTTATTATGAACTCAGTGATTAGGATAAACAGGGAGACGCATCAAAATTTCAAACTGACACTTGGAGTTTGGCATACAAATGAGCGTCGATGAACAAATGTCTATTAGCACGGTGAAGACGTTAATGCATTTGGCAGCCTCTGAATGTCAGCGTGGCATGCCTGAAAGAATCCGAAAGTGAGCTTTCACTGCTTCTTTTTCTTCACAATTGTCAAAATGTAGTTGGTGCTAAATCCTAAACAAGATGCAAAGATACTGTATTTTTGTTTTGTTTGTTGATAACATGGTTGATATTTTCTGATAGGGTTGTAACCACAAGCGCAGTGGTTTTAAGCAGGATTTGTGTGTATGAATCAACTTTCAGGCTTTAGGAATTAGTCTAATTTTCCTGTCCTTTGAAAGATGGATTCGACAATATCCAAGAATATAAGTCGAATTGAAAAAACTTCCCTGTCCCCCCCCCACGTGCTTCAGGGGTTTCCTCCAGATACTCTGGTTTCCTCCCCCAGGCCAAAGACATGATTTGTAAGCTGATTGGCATTTCCAAATCGTCCGTAGTGTGTGAGTATGTGTGTGATTGTGCCCTGCGATGGGTTGAAACCCCGTCCAGGGTGTCCCCAGCCTTGTGCCCCGAGTTTCCCGGGGATAGGCTCCAGGCTCCCCCACACCCCTGTGTAGGATAACGGGTATGAAAAATGGATGGATGGATGGATGGAACTTGAAAGAGGCTGGTGAAGGAACGATCGTTTATAGCTGCTATAATATAAATGATAACTTGTGGGTCATAAAGGATGTTCCACAGTATTAAATGTAACTTTAAATAAAATAAAAAAAAAACATTGGCAAATTCTTTTGGTATACAAGGGAAATAAAATGCTTACACTGGACGTGCTGTGAAAATAAGAACTCTGGCCATATTCTCTCACCTTGTCATTGATTATTTTCCTATAACAGCACTCCCTGTCATGTTTTATCCTTACTTCGCTTGTCCTGATAACAAATTCCCGTAGCAAATAATGGAGATATCTGATTTGAACAGTATAACATGCTATATTAAATTATAGACTCTGTTGGTAAAAGATGTCTTCCATTATTTTCTGAACTGTTAGGGGGAAAAAACCAAAGCAAAACTGGGCACCCCCTTTAACTTTTCTACATTTTGTTTTAATGTTCCAACCTGTAAATGAAATGGACTTAATGCCATATTCTTTACATTTTTTTTTTTTCTTTACATTTTTTTTTGGGGATTTTTTTTTTTTTTTTAATAATCAAATCCAGATTCATACTTTTCCAGAACTTTGTCCCAAACTTGTTTTGACACCTCTTTGGTCTTCATGATGCTGTTGACTTAGATCTGTTCTCTAACACTCTGGGGCATTCCAGGATCAGGTGTATTTATATTGGTATTATAATATTGATGCTGGTATTATATTATGGGGTATTTTGTGTACAGTCATCAGAACATTTTTAAGTCCATTTCAGTTCCAGGTACATTACAAAACGTTCAAAGGGTCCTACACTTGGCTTTGATAATTTTTTTTTTTTTTTTTTAAACGGTGATATTTTCTCCTTGTAAGGCTATTTCTCCTATTTCTAAGGATATTTCTCCTACAGTAAGGCTAGTGCTGCAATTGTTAGCGGAACAACCTTACCATTGCTGCTCAGTCAGTGAGACTCTTCATATCATCCGATCATTGAAATACCCAACATTAGCTCACTAGCTCACTATATCAAGTTTGAAAAAATAACTATGGAAAATGAATGATGAAGTCTCTCTGTTCTAGCTAGACTGACCAAAACTTGTTCACGCTGGCAGGTATTAAACCAATGTAATTGCTGTGTAACCTATAAAGTTACTACAAGTCTCAGCATGTTTTCCATCAGCGGAATGGAAAACAGCTGTAACCTGTACAAGAACACTACAAGGCCATTTTTGTATTAATAACAATGATAATTATAGTTTGCATATGCTATATGACTATGTTCTGTAATAGCCTTTCATTACCTGATCATTCTGACTTTCACATGTGGAACACTTGTTTGTGATGTTCATCAGCCCTGCTTACAGCTCCTTTTACTTTCAAATTCAATCACTGGCAACCTAAGCTGACACCAAGTTACTCGTGTAACCGAAAATATATCATATTCAGACACCATATGATTTTGATCTACAACTTTCCCAGAGCCTTCCGTGGGTGGGGGGAGGAAAACTGGCCATGCTCTTTGGGTGTGACGGATGACATGTTCTCTCTCCCCTGCCAATCACAGCGAAGCTAGCCAATCATGGGCGTCTGTGCGCTTATGAACGTGGAAGAGGGTGGATAGTGCTTTCTTTCAGGTGTGTTACTCTGCCCTGAAAGTAGCAGGAGCAGCAGTTTGAAAAGACATATCTGTCCGTCTTCACGTGACTTCACCTACCCTCACTCTTTGTGAATTTATGTTTTATTGAAATGAGCCTGGATAAAAATACCACATCAAAGTTTGTATTAAACAGTAGCAATATAACATCTTTGCTACCCTTTCAGAGGTAAGAGGTTTCAGCAAGGACAAGAGAGGAAGACAGTATCCTGGGATGGGTAATTGTATATGTCACATTAGCATGAAGAGAGAGAGAGAGAGAGAGAGAGAGAGAGAGAGAGAGAGAGAGAGAGAGAGAGAGAGAGAGAAAGTGGAGAGGAAAAAAGTATTTCTTATTATGTAGACTTCACCCTACGTGACATTTGACACAATACTCTCTTTGCAAAGCGCTACTATAGCTCAGTTGCCAACTTTTGTAGTGAACCTTAGCCCTGGGAGGATTTCACTTCCTCTTTTTCTGTATTCTTACAAGACAGTATTAATTAGACACTAAATAAAAGACAAAGAGAACTGCCTCTGGGACGATTACACTAATTACATCTGATTATACAGGGACACTAGCCTCATGAGCAGGAGAATTTGCATTATATCAAATGATAGAAGAAACCTGCCTTAATTAGTCTGTGTTCTTTGAATTGCTCAGTTCAATTATTCATCTTATATCAGTTAGTAAATACTTAAGGAATAAAACATGAAGGGGTGTGGTGATATAGAAAAAATAATCAGTGATGGGATGATGTGATGCAACCCTACACAAAGCGGAGTTAATTTTACCAAGCTACATTGATTATTTTTCAATAACAGGATGTCTTTTAACAGGTGATTTATTAACCTTATACCTTATAACATTTTTGAATTTATTGAAGAATATGTAATAATTTTTATCCATTTACAGTCCACAGTTATAAACAGTAATTCCCCGCACTAGCCTTTCTTTTTTTTCTCAGAAAATGAATCTTTCCTGGGTCCTTCCAGGTTTCTTTGGATATATTTTAAGGGATCTTTACTCTGAACCCTTTCTGATACTTAAACACTCAATCATAGGGCTCTACATATTACCTCCAAGGGTTCTACCCCCCCCACAAGATCCACTCCACTTTTCATGATATAGAAGAGATAAATAATTTCAACATTGCATTTTGCAGTCAGCGCTCAGAAAAGACACAATATTGGTTTTGTGGTAAAACCTGCTCTGAGCAGCCAAGATCAGGATGCGTTACCATCTTTTTGCCTTCTATATCTTTGCACATGTGCTGAAAATAAATGTTATGGACCACTTGGGCAGCATGGTGCAGACTAATCATTGTTAGAGATCCCCTCGCTCTCTGAGTCGTTTGCTAAGCATTCCTCGCATCGCGTTGCTGAGAGCAGCGCTTCCTTATTCATGAACTCATGTTTTATTTACTTTGCCATGTGCTTTTGTTTTTGTTTGACGTCATGTCCCCACCTCGGTATTTTCATTGGTTTTCTGTTCTCTGGTTTACGTCATGTCTCCGCCCCCGGTCTTTCATGGGTTTTCTGTTTATTGTTTAATTATGAGTTTCAGGTGTGCTGTGTTTAACCTTGTTTGTTTCTGATTATTCTAGTTATTTAAACCTCTTCCCGTTTCCACTTCCTCGTGGAGTATTGAATGTATTAGAGTTCGTCCTAGCATGTGCTGTACTCCTGCTACCTTCTCGCTTTCTCTCGCCCTTAGCTCATAGCTCATAGCTCTTAGTTCAATAGCTCTCAGCTCATAGTTCATAGTTCCAGTACCATCGCCTAGTTTCGTGCATTTGCGTCAGTTCGGTTTTGTTTTGTTTCCATGTTCTGTGCTTGTGTGGATTATCTCTTTTGGAACTACTGCCGTGTGGATTATCTCTTTTGGATTATTGCTTTACCTGTTTTGTGGATTACGGTTTGTTTCCCTTTTTTATGTTCCATTACTTTTGAATACTTCTGTCCCTAATAAAGTGACTGTTTCCCCAGCGCATGCATCCTGCCTCCCTCCGTGTGTTATAACAATCATAATATGTTGGCTGAGAAAATGAGAAGTTTAATGCAAGGTTTCCTAGATGTTCCTTGTCTTATATGTTTATAGATTATTTTATATATTGCTGGCTCTCATTCTCAATGCACATGTAACCGAATGCATGGGGTGCACAGCGTATGGTCTGTGTGAGCTATATGCAGCAGTGGCTCTATATATATGAAAGCATATTTCTTTGTACAGAAATATGTTAGAAATATGGTTTTATTTTATATATACGTTTACCCTTTCCTATGCCCAACAATTTTGGGCTAGATTCATGCCTTTTCGTCTGGTTTTTGAGTTGTACTTGGGGTGGGAATTTTGGCAACCCTCCACTTGAGCTTCAGTGAGCTATTCTTTAAGACTGTACATTAAAGAAAAGACCTTATGCATGATCCCAGTCCCTAAATCTGGCAACCGGAACACTTTGTGTATTTGTATTCATATACAGTCATGTGAAAAAATACGTACACCACATGGAAATTGTTGGGTTTTTTATTTTATTTTTTATTTTCCATATTTGGACAAGCTAACATTTGATTGCCTATTAATAACGGTGATATACTTTATCAATTATTGACACACACAATTTACATTTTGTAGTAATTTAAATGAACAAAAAACAGATCAATCACATGTAAAAAGTAAGTACACCCCTACATTTATCACACCTTCAAATCCATAAAATTAGAATGAGGTGTTGAAGATTGGGTGCCAGTTATTAGAGCCTGCTTAGGGAGTGCAGGTGGAACCTGTCTTATTTATACCCCTCTCATATCTAGTGTCTGGTGTTCCCTTTGCTATTGAGGTGTGTGGTGTCATCATGCCAAGATCAAAAGTGTTCTGTAAGGCCTTCAGAAAAAAGGTTGTGGATGCCAATGAGTCTGGCAAAGGATTTAAAAAGATCTCCAAATTATTTCAAATACATCATGCCACTGTAAGGAAAATCATCTACAAATGGTGCAGATTTAAAATTGTAAATGGTCTGCACTTATATAGTGCCTTTTAACCTTTGCGGTTCACAAAGCACTTTACACTATATCTCATTCACCCATTCATGCACACACTCACATATCAGTGGCAGCAGAGCTACCATGCAAGGCACTTGCCTGTCATCGGGAGCAACTTGGTGTTCAGTGTCTTGCCCAAGGACACTTCAGCACATGGAGTCACGTGGGCCGGGAATTGAACTGCCAACCCTACAATTAGTGGACAACCCGCTCTACCACCTGAGCCACAGTCACCTGCCAGTTTGTCCAGGACTGGCCGTCCCAGCAAATTCAGCCCAAGAGCAGGCTGTCTGATGTAATAAGAAGTCTCTAAGAACCCCAAAATTTCATCACAGGATCTACTAGAAAGTCTTGCAACTGTTGGTGTCAAAGTGTATGCTTCTACAATCAGAGATTGCACAAACCTGACCTGCATGGGAGGCATGCCAGGAGAAAGCCTTTGCAAGACTACAGTGTGCCAGTGAGCACATAGGCAAATAATTTGATCTGGACAGATGACTCACAGATAGAGTGGTTTGGCCACAGTAACAGCAGACATGTTTGGCGCAGACCAAAGACAGCTTTTCAGGAGAAGCACCTCATACCAACTGTGAAGCACGGTGGTGGAAATGTTATGGTTTGGAGTTGCTTCGCTGCCTCAGGGACTGGAAAACTTGCATTCTTTGATTCAACTATGATATCAACATCATATAAAAGAGTTCTTGAAGATAATGTGAGGCCATCTGTCCAAAAGTTGAACTGAAAGTTGACCTTTCAACAGGATAATGATAATAAGCACACTAGCAAATCCGCCAAGGAGTGGCTCAAAAAAAGAAATGGAGGGTTATGGAATGGCCTAGTCAAAGGCCTTGGAACAGGCAGTACAGGATTTGAAACAGGCAGTATATGCAAGAAAACCCTCAAACACCTTGCAACTGAAAGAATATTTCCTAGTAGAGTGGTCAAAAATTCCTGCAAGCCTGGTGGACAATCAGGCAAAATGCCTACAAGAAATTATTTCTACTAAAGGGGGCAATACTAGCTTCAGCGTGTACTTACTTTTTCCACAGACAAATATCACATCTATTGATATTTCTGTTGAATAAATGATTGAAAAAGCTAATTTTCCTTGTGGTTTTGTTCAAGTATCTCAACTTTATTAATAGGCACTGTTTCAAAGATGATCAAATGTTTGCTTGTCCAAATGTGTCAAAAAAGCCAACAATTTCCATGGGGTGTACTTATTTTTCACATGACTGTATATATAATAATGTCAGGGGGACTTGCTCATAATAAAGTAATGGGTTTGGTAGTTCATTATTACTTACTGAGTAATTACCCAGTATTCAATAGTAGTTAATAGTAATAACCTAGCGTACTACACATTCATTCCTGCAAATATGTATGGAGACGTTTGGAAATTGAAGCAAAACATATTTACATGTTCTTGCTGGGAACCTGACAACCATAGAGTACTTCCTAATCCTTTATAATTGCAAAGTCCTTTTGAAGCTCTTAGAAAAGGTCACTCCAGATGAAACAATGCAGATCTCGAAAGGCACAAGGCACTCCAGCCTTTCCACGACATATTGATTCTTCCCACTGAGAAGGAAGGAAAGAGAAAGTGTGTGGTTGAGCGAGCTTTTGATCTCTGGCTTTCCACCAAATGCAGATGCAGAGAGCAGCTTGAGATGCATCGGGGGATTACATTGTTCCCTAATGTAGAGTGTTTATCTGGCTCTCACTACCAAGTATTTCCATGCTTCGCTGTGTATGGTTTATTCAGATTTAAATGACAATGTTCATGATGGGAATGTGAAAATGCACCAAACAAAGTGAACACATCCATATCTTCAGACAAAAATAACAGTTACAATTTAGATTGTATATAGGAAAAATGGCAAGATACACAGAGTTCTTCGGTGTACAGTAAACCTGCTGTCTTATAGAGTTCAGTTTCTGATCTAATAATCTTTACGCAAACAAAAGAGGTATCTTAAGGCACAAGTATTCAACTCTGGTTCTTGGGACCGCACTAATTAACCAATCGAACTCGTTAGTTAATTATCAATCCATTCAGTAACAAGCACACTGTATACTGGAGCTGCTCAGCAAACTGGATTAGTCAGCACTTAATTAATCCAAACATTATAAATGCACTTTTGTGCCAAGAGTCATTCACATTCACAATGCTTTCTGCCACTAATATTCCACTCATCTGCTGCCTGTCAGTGGACTTTTGTCTATAAGTGCACTTTAGATTTTGTAAGTGCTCAAGATCATAGATACAAGTGCAATCTTATATTTTTGTTCTTTAGTGCTTAACATCAGATCATATTTACTATTCGTTCATTATTTTATTACATACCACAACGCTGTTGAAGACTTGATTCCAAATTGTCTGTAGTGTGTGTGATTGTGCCCTTCGATGCCATGGCACCCCGTTCAGGGTGTCCCCCACCCTGAGTTCCCTGGGATTGGCTCCAGGCCCCCTTCAACCTGTGCATGATAAGCATATGGATGGATGGATGAATACAGCCCTTGGAAAGCTCTCTCTCTATTCTGCCAATCCGAGCCTAGCAATAAGTTCACCACATACCTCTACAAAATCAGTGGCTGTTCTATAATTTACTACAAGTTTGAGCTATATGCAGTGGGCAAGGATGCAGGAAATGCTACCATCTAGACTCTTGCAGTGAACAGGTTAGACACCTGGGTGTTATTATAAGTGCTGTTCTAAAAAATTTTTAATCATACTACAAGCCTTACCAAAAAGCCTTTTATTATTAACATATCATTACCTAATTTGGCTTCTTGTCCTCTCCTGATGCTGAAAATACTAATCTGAATGAAGCCATCTTCAGAAACTTGCTACAAAAACTAACTAAATAAATAAATTAAAATCAATACGTCCATTCCATCTTATTTAAAATCCTGCAGCAAAGGTACTTGCTTGAAAAAGAAATACTTACCATAATCTTAGATCGCTCCACTGGCTCCTAATCAGATTCAGAATTGATTTTAAAATGCTTTAAATTCTTGACAAAGCTAATAATGGCATTACACAAATAAATTCAGATCACACTCGCTGTGTTGAACCTTTGGCCATAATAAGATTTAAGCAAATCAGAGTGCTTTTGTTCAGGTTTGGTTGAACACATCAGATGTACGTCTTGTTTGAAAGCAAAAAAGCAAACTGTCAAACAGCAAACTTTCTGTACTTGTGACTCACTTTCTCCTTCTGCGGATCATGCCACATGGATGCACTAAAGATTTCAGTAGATAATGTCGCCAGGATGCTGTAGATTTGTATCTACAAACTGCTGCTGCTGTAAACATAAAGACTGTCATGTGCTCATCCCAGGACTCCTATTTACAATCTGCTCGTGTTGAACACACTCTGTATAGCCGTGGCCAAAAGTTTTGAGAATGACACAAATATTAATTTTTACAAAGTCTGCTGCCTCAGTTTTTATGATGGCAATTTGCATATACTCCAGAATGTTATGAAGAGTGATCAGATGAATTGCAATTAATTTCAAAGTCCCTCTTTGCCATGAAAATGAACTTAATCCCAAAAAAACATCTCCACTGCATTTCAGCCCTTCCACAAAAGAACCTGCTGACATCATGTCAGTGATTCTCTCGTTAACACAGGTGAGAATGTTAACGAGGACAAGGCTGGAGATCACTCTGTCATGCTGATTGAGTTAGAATAACAGACTGGAAGCTTTAAAAGGAGGGTGGTGCTTGAAATCATTGTTCTTCCTCTGTTAACTATGGTTACCTGCAAGGAAACACGTGCAGCCATCATTGCTTTGCACAAAAAGGGATTCACAGGCAAGGATATTGCTGCTAGTAAGATTGCACCTAAATCAACCATTTATCGGATCATCAAGACCTTCAAGGAGAGAGGTTCAACTGTTGTGAAGAAGGCTTCAGGGCACCCAAGAAAGTCCAGCAAGTGCCAGGACCATCTCCTAAAGTTGATTCAGCTGTGGGATCGGGGCACCACCAGTGCAGAGCTTGCTCAGGAATGGCAGCAGGCAGGTGTGGCCCAGAAGTTGATTGACAGCATGCCAGGGCGAATTGCAGAGGTCTTGAAAAAGAAGGGTCAACACTGCAAATATTGACTCTTTGCATAAACTTCATGTAATTGTCAATAAAAGCCATTGACACTTATGAAATGCTTGTGATTATACTTCAGTAACAGTTAGTAACATCTGACAAAAAGATCTAAAAACACTGAATCAGTAGACTTTGTGAAAATTAATATTTGTGTCATTCTCAAAACTTTTGGCCACGGCTGTACTGTTTGACTTTATAGTAAACATTTGTAGAAGAGTAATAATTTATAATGCCACTGTCCTGGCTCTCTTTTGAGTCTGGATCCTCTCACGGTTTCTTCCATTTTGTTGTCCCAGGGATTTTTTCGTTAATCATTTGGGATAAAAAATCTACTGTACATACAGGTTTCTAATGTCTTTTAAGTCATATGCAAATGAAATTTAACTAACATTTACAGAGGCCTTTAACTAGCACATCTAATAATAATAATAATAATAATAATAATAATAATATGTATGCATGTGTTTTTTTTGGATGTTTGGAAATGTGTTTAAGGATTACGTAGTCGGTTTAATTTTATTCAAGTCTGTGTTTGTGTCAGTGTGTAAGCATTTATGTGGATGTATTTATCGATATAGGTATGATACCAGTGTCAGACAAATTTCCGCTCTGTGACAAACAGAACGGACAGTAAAGTTAAACTAACTGAACTAAACTAAATTATTAATAATGTGTTAATAATAATGTGTTCATTTTGGTCCTTGTCATCCTCTCCTTATGCTTTCCAAAGGCATTTCTCATTTTCATGAGCAGAATCAGAGTATGACAAACTTCAAACTGTGGACAACATGGGTTCTCCAGAAGCAGAGGCAAGAACCCTCTATTCTTCTAAATAGTATAGCCTGGTGTCTTATGGTTGGAGCTGAATTAAACAAGAGGACCAGCTTCCAATAATAAGTTTGGACACCCTCTAATCTAACACAATTAGTACAGCTAATTAAGTCCAACATGAACATCTGCATAATAAAGCCAGGTGTGTTAGATTAGGTTCAGTGCTACATTCCTCCAACAGAAAAGTTTGACATCCTCTAATCTAACACACCTGTTGCAGATAACTGCTACAAGTGGGTGGTTGCATACTACATCCAGGTGTGTTAGAACAGACATCAAATAAACTCTGTAAAAGGAAAAATCTCTGGCATTATGGTTGGGCATTTCTGATCAAGGGCTTTACTAGATCTCAGATGTTTGTTGGTTATTGGCCAGTGAAGTATTCTTGGTTAACTAGGTCACTCTTGGTTACCTAGGTCTTGCACATAGGAAGAAACAGCATTAAGGATCATAGATGAAGAATCTTATACAATCTCTTCCTCAGAGATCTCTGTATCCACTTATGAGTCTTAAGATGAGTTATAGCCATGCGCTGACAGGGACACAACTAGGGTGTCAGGAAAGGACAATAACCTGACCTAGGTAGATTAATGAGAGGGCTGTCAAAATCTGTCCCACAGCTACGCCTACAAATCATGTCAACACATTTGGGCCACGAGAAAGTGCTCTCATCTCTGCAAATGTATATCTTTAATGCAAGGTTCAAAGATTATTAATTTTTTTTATTTTTTTTGCCAGAGGCACATGGGCTAGTCCCAAATACAGCTCAGACACTACTCAAGACTCTAGGAAATACAGAGATCTTTTTAGCCTTTTGAAAATGATAAAGATTATTGTGCAGTTTAGAAAACACAATTTAGTGCCTGGCCAATAAGATTTAATATGGAATTTGTGAATAAATGTCCTGGGATGAGCACAGGACAGTGTTTATGATCAGCTGCAGTTCTTATGTACTAAGAGCTAAGTCTACAGTATCCAGTTGAGATTATCCACTGAAGCAAGGGTGAAACTGAAGGAATCACAATCCACTGTTCAAAGAAGACTTTGAGAGCAGAAATATAGAGGTCATACCACAAGATTCAAAACACCGCAGTAAGAATCAGAAAGCCAAATTAGAATTCGCAAAGAAATACAGAGATGAACCACAAAAGTTCTGGAACCAAGATTAACCTCTACCAAAGTGATGGAAAGGCCAAAGTGTGCAGAAAGAAATGATCTGTTCATGATCCAAAACATAGAAGCTCATCTGTGAAACATGGTGGAGGTAGTGTCATGGCTTGGGCTTGCATGGCTGCTTCTGGAACAGGCTCACTAATCTTTATTGATGAGGTAACTCATGATGTTACTTCAAGTCTAATCTGTTCCTATACTTTGCTTGCCAAAAAATTGGGTGGTCTGATACAAAAGCTTCTATGTTTTCTGTTGTTTAACACTTCTAGATGTATATACCAGGAAATAAAAGCTGAAATCCCAAACTCTCATCTCAAATCCATCTTTTGATCTCAAACCCAAATGTCTTTGGTGTATTGCCCAGACAAATGAATTGGCCTTCGCCATCGAATGGTTGCAGAGGGGACTGTATGTTGCAAGGGTTTATTTCAGATGGTTGGCTCCATATATCTATGGAGACAAGTTTCCAGGAAATTGAGTCATAATTATTTCCTTACAACCAGCAGTCAGCAGAAGGCTTGCTCTATTGGCATCCTTTTAAAATGTATTACTGCCTCACCTGTCAGCCCTTAGATGGCCTTCTGACTTTGTAATGGCATGGAAAGTTTTAAAGAAAGAGGTACTGCATTCCTTCTGATATGTGAAGGGGCTGCAAAACGATGTCAGACTCTTTGGGTCCTTTGGATCAGCTGAGTTATTCCACATAGCTGATGGCAGGGCTGTCTGTAAGCAACTGGATAGTATGTTTTGTCTTCGTGGCCCTAGAGTCCATAATAGATTTGTAATGAAAACACATCAGCTTTAATTTGCTAGCGGTATTTACATGTACTGTATATTGATTGAACAATGGGGACATTACAGACATGGTGAGACATATATTTGTGTCTCACATATCCAATTCTTGAATCTAATTGGTCAAAAGGTGTTGAATAATTTTCTCAAACAGCAGCTCTGACAATAATACAAGCTGTTATTCATATTGTTATTATATATACATTATTGGTATTATATCTTACAAAGGGACTTGTATAGTGGACGTTAAAATCACGCCGTGTCACAGCAGGGAAATATAATTCAGCTATAGTCAGGTAAGCATCATTCAAATCAATTCACTTAAATTTTTCTTTATATAGCGCTTTTTAAAGAAATCCAGATATACAGTATCTCACAAAAGTGAGTACACCCCTCACATTTTTGTAAATATTTTATTATATCTTTTCATGGGACAACACTGATGAAATGACACTTTGCTACAATGTAAAGTAGTGAGTGTACAGCTTGTATAGCAGTGTCAATTTGCTGTCCCCTCAAAATAACTCAACACACAGCCATTAATGTCTAAACCGCTGGCAACAAAAGTGAGTACACCCCTAAGTGAAAATGTCCAAATTGGGCCCAATTAGCCATTTTCCCTCCCTGGTTTAATGTGACTAGTTAGTGTTACAAGGTCTCAGGTGTGAATGGGGAGCAGATATGTTAAGTTTGCCATGACACCTCATGGCAAAGAACTCTCTGAGGATCTGAAAAAAAAATTGTTGCTCATGTCAACGGATGCCTTTGGACTGGAAGAGGCAACCTGGAGGAAACCCCTGAAGCACGGGGAGAACATGCAAGCTCGGCACACACATGACGAAGGCAGGATTTGAACCCCCAACCCTGGTGATTATAAGAAAATGCCTACAAATGTTGAATAGAATGTTTTCAACATTGCTTCCTATTTATACACCCCTCATTTTCAAACATCTCACCATCACAGAGCTTTTTTTGCTGCCGTCAATGGAGTTAATTCCAGCCTAGTGTGAAGATAAAGAGCTCCCTGATTGCATTGTACTGTACAATAATGACAAATGTACTTCATCTTTGCCTTGACCTTCTTTTAGAAAGATACTTCTCTGGTCTCGTCTCTGGTTCACTACATAAAAAAAAAAAAAAAACAGATCTCAGAAGATAGGAGTAGAGCAAGCTGCAGTTCTTCACTCCTTCTTTTCACCAGAGATCAACAGACAGACCTGTTAGATGAAAGACACATGGGGTTTTCATTAATCTATACTTTTATTTATACAGTATTACTATCATCCTCTATCAAGGTTGGTATCCATTACTTTTGTATAAGATGTCAGCAATGTCAGTTTGTCACAGTGATGGTTGTAAGCAGTGGATTTCTTTAGAATCATTTCAGAATATTCAGAATTCAGAGTTTTGTCATGTATGCAAAAGGGGGTGGATAGTGCTCTCCACTGAGTGTGTTACACTTCCCTGTGATGCAGCAAGAGCAGCAGTTTGTACAGATGAAGTTGGCTGGCTTCACATGTCTCAGAGGAAGCACGTGTTATCCTTCACACTTTCCAGGGGGTAGCTGTTGTGTGACAGGTCAGAGCTGGCTGATGGGTGTGAATTGGGAATTAAATGGGGGGTAATTTTTTTTCGAAAAAAAAAAAACAACAACATGTCGTTAGAGGTCTTAATGGCTGCTTTGCATATTTATGTTTTTTGCCAAATTTTATCTCAGCGTTTTTTTAACTCACAGTCTCTTGCTACAATTTTAGCTAATTTTACTCGCCCATGCCGCCCACTCTTTGACACCGCCCACTATACACTATAATATTCCTCATATTATAGGAACAGGAAAAATCAATAACGCCTGATGAAATCAACACAGTGCTAAACTCACCATGGTGCAGGACGTCTCACACGTCAATATCTCCAGTCGTGCAGGTACTTTTCATTCCAGTTTAATGAGCGTGTCTTGTTAAATTTAGATATTGCATTTCAGTTCCTACAAATATTGGTATGCAGGGACAAAATGTAGAGCGCCATGAATTAACAAAGTGCTATTGTGTTAAGCATCATGCATTTTTGATAAAAAAAATTTTTTAAATTCTGTGCTTCATGAAAAACCCTGGTGTATTGTGTACGAGACAAAGCAAAATGTGTGAGTGGCACATAGCAGAGTACGACTATGTATTGGTGCATAGCTGGAAGTCAGACCACTTCAGACACCTTCATACATCCATCATTGACAAAACAACATCTGCTGCTGTAAATAATAATGCATGTAATGGCAAGCAAACATTATATTGGTTATGGACTATTTAATGTGTAAATTATATGTGTAAATGTGGTGATGAGGAGATGGGGGGGGATTCTTAGGCAATGCTGAAGCTGATTATGAGCATGTCAGTAAAGCTAATATGAAATGAAAGAGAGAAAAAATGTTATTGAATTGAACAGAAAAAGAAAGGTGTAAGTCCGTAAACAGTGCGTTTGTCTGGGTGTGGGAGTGTCTTATGTACACTTATACCATAGCACTGCTGAATTTTCAAGTCTGATTGGTCATAAGGTGTTGATTCATTTTCTATTACAGCAGCGCTGGCAATAATGCAGACTGCAAGGTTTACAGTATATCAATGCACTTGTTATAATACATATCGTTAATACAACGTTAATAATATAATACAAATCACAGTGAATGCTCCTAAGGCTAATAATAAATCAATTAAAAGTGTGTTGTAACATACATAACAAGACACATACAGTAACATATAAAACCTTCAGTCGTTGATATGGTGAAGCTTTCCATTTGGAGACGTTTATTTAACAATTATGGAAGGAGTCTCCAGTGTCAGCTCTTTGTAACATTAAGTTTTCCATCACAGTAAAGCCTTCAGGTTGTAACATGACATAACATTTTTTTTTTTTTTTTATAGCTGATATAACATAAGTGATAACAGAGACTAACTTGTTTTGCAGTCAGTCTGCAACATTCAATATTACTATAAATGGATAAAATGCACAATGTATTGTTTTTTTTTTTGTTTGTTTGTTTTTTAATAGAAATGGTAGAAATGATAACTTCAGGGTGGTAATGGTAACTCCGCTTTGCATTGGGCCACATTACACCACCCCGCCAATGATTACACCGCCCTGCATCGGATTTGCTGAATAGGATCTGATAGTTGTTTCTTACTAATACTTAGATGCTGAGTCCAGATATGCTGTTAGTTTTGCTCTAGAACTTCACAACTTTTCACAAAGCCTGATGTCCAGTGTAGAGCTTTTTTGCCTAAGATGGACCATAAACGTTAGAGCTATTGCCAGATAAACTGCCACCAACACAGGAAACACTATGTTTATGTACAATAGGTGAGCAACATTTATCACTTTTCCTCTGATTAGCCCTTATATGAATGCTAGGCACACTTACATGCACACAAAACTCCTGATTTCAGGGATTTATAATGACCAGTGAAAGACGGAAATGCGAGCATAGCCCAGATGATTTCTGCTACATCTGTGGGTGTTTTGCAACATCCAAACAATGGCAGAAAATTACAGACTTTGTAAAAAAAGGCATATTCTGCATATTTTGGAATGAAGCTGGGTGACCAGGACAAACCATGGTAGATGGAATGTGAACATGATGACTGACTACTGCTGGTGCCTTCAGAGAGATTGTCAAGAAGTCAGCCATTCCAAAAAATCCCTCAAAAGGAAGTTCACTCCTTAAGCACTCTGCATATTATTATAATGTTCGTCTTTTGAAATAGCTTTATTTAGAGATTTTCACAAACATTTCACAGACTATTTGTCTGCTGTTCATGTTGTAAACAAGTGTTATGTTTTGTGTGCCTATTGTTGTAATTAATAAATAATAATAGTGAAATTTGACAGCTTCTACCAATTGAAAGCAATATAAATTTAGCAAAATTATTAAAAACTTCATTCTTATTTTGTGGGAAAACAGTACGCGATAGGGAATTTTCAGTGGCATATTTGAACTTGGCATGACCAAAATAGGTAAAAACAAGTGTGATTTGCAAAACAGCATAAACTTTTTCTAGATGCAGGGCAGTGTTATTTTCCTATAACAGTCCGTCCTGTTATGTTGTATTCCTTATTTGTGATTGCGCATTTGCAAGACAACTGTACCACAATGGTGCTAAGTATATTGTCCTGGACTAACATCCTAACGTCTTCAACACTCATAGCAGTGTCATGTTCCACTCCATCCATTCCAATAAGCAACCGTGCATAATGGATGAACGGGGAAAATTCTGCTTGCTAAACTTAACCAACTGGTGTTTTCAGTGCCCAAACATTAATAAGTGTTATTAAAAGAAAAGGTGATGTGGTAAACAGTCAACTTTTTTGGAGTGTCTTGCAGTGACCAGATTTGAAATGTGTATATTTTCAAAAATAAATTAAATTCATAAAGTAAAACATCAAATGTGTTAATAATGTGTTTTAAATATAGTACAGGGTGAATTGAATTTTCAAATGACTCTTTTTGTTCATTTTTTATTTTTATTTTATTTTTTAACTTTTTCAGAATTCAGGTTGTAAATCATTCACACTCTCGATGCTACACTGTGCTATTGAACATTACCTGATACAGGACAAGTAAATAAGATCCCTGCATAATAATTTCCATTTTGTGTTTTATAACAACACAATTCCACTATGCATATAATTATATTTTAAATGCTTTGCTAGAGCTTGTTGTTCGCTTTACATTTACCACCAAGCGCCATTATCAGAACTACTTTAAAGCTATGGTGTGTAAATGGCCAAAAAAAATTGAGTCAAAGGAGCAAAAAAAATCCTCTAAAACACTGTACAGTGGGGGAAAAAAGTATTTGATCCCCTGCTGATTTTGTACGTTTGCCCACTGACAAAGAAATGATCAGTCTATAATTTTAATGGTAGGTGTATTTTAACAGTGAGAGACAGAATAACAACAACAACAAAAAAATCCAGAAAAACGCATTTCAAAAAAGTTATAAATTGATTTGCATTTTAATGAGCTTTGCACACATCTCAGGAGGGATTTTGTCCCACTACTCTTTGCAGATCCTCTCCAAGTCATTAAGGTCATTTTCAATACCCTGGCTGAGGGGAGGAGGTTCTCACCCAAGATTTGACGGTACATGGCCCTGTCCATCGTTCCTTTGATGTGGTGCAGTTGTCCTGTCCCCTTAGCAGAAAAACACCGCCAAAGCATAATGTTCCCACCTCCATGTTTGACGGTGGGGATGGTGTTATGACTTGGGGTCATAGGCAGCATTCCGCCTCCTCCAAACACGGCGAGTTGAGTTGATACCAAAGAGATCTGACCACACCTGACCACAACACTTTCACCCAGTTCTCCTCTGAATCATTCAGGCAAACTTCAGATGGGCCTGTACATGTGCTTTCTTGAGCAGGGGGACCTTGTGGGCGCTGCAGGATTTCAGTCCTTCACAGCGTAGTGTGTTACCAATTGTTTTCTTGGTGACTATGGTCCCAGCTGCCTTGAGATCATTAACAAGATCCTCCCGTGTAGTTCTGGGCTGCTTCCTCACCGTTCTCATGATCATTGAAACTCCACGAGGTGAGATCTTGTATGGAGCCCCAGACCGAGGGAGACTGATAGTTTCTTCCATTTGCGAATAATCGCACCAACTGTTGTCACCTTCTCACCAAGCTGCTTGGCGATGGTCTTGTAGCCCATTCTAGCCTTGTGTAGGTCTACAATCTTGTCCCTGACATCCTTGGACAGCTCTTTGGTCTTGGCCATGGTGGAGAGTTTGGAATCTGATTGATTGATTGCTTCTGTGGACGGGTGTCTTTTTATAGGTAACAAACTGAGATTAGGAGCACCCCCTTTAAGAGAGTGCTCCTAATCTCAGCTCATTACCTGTGTAAAAGACACCTGGGAGCCAGAAATCTTGCTGACTGATAGGGGATCAAATACTTATTTCCCTCATTAAAATGCAAATCAATTTATAACTTTTTTGAAATGTGTTTTTCTGGATTTTTTTGTTGTTATTCTGTCTCTCACTGTTAAAATACACCTACTAGTAAAATTATAGACTGATCATTTCTTTGTAAGTGGGCAAACGTACAAAATCAGCAGGGGATCAAATACTTTTTTCCCCCACTGTATAATCGCAATTTACATTTAGAGCAGTTGGGTTTGATTCGGTTGTTTGTATTTTTTTATGCATATCCTGTACCATGCGCCATCGCTGATATGTCATATCCTCACGCCCAAACCTTAGAGAGAACTAGCAGGCTTTTTGGGTTGGTTGTCACTTCTCAAATATTTGTCACACTCAGAGAGACAGAGAGTTTTTGTCCTACGGCTCTTTTGTTCTTGTGTCAGCATACAGCATTGTGGTTTAGTGGCACTTTAGTAGAAGCTATGATGATGGCTGTGCCTCAGATTTATTTATTTTTTTTACTGAAACTGTTGTCTAGTTTAGGTTGTCACTTGTGTAATCTTCTTTCACATAAAGATGTATAAATAAGTATTTATTGCTGGTCTCATACCTTGTCACTGTGTGTACATTTCTTCATGTTCTGTACAGTATAGTGATAATAACAAAGTAATAAATGAAACCAAATACCTCATGTTACACTACATAACCCATATAACACAAACCCACTGGAATGGACTGTGGTCAATTTCAATATAGAACAGAACAAATCTGCCAATTTGGTAATAAAAGCCCATCACCAAATACCACCAGTAACTACATGAGTATTGAGCTGTTTCTTTTGGAAATGTATTTCATAATGACTAAATAAAAATGATCTCCAAGAACAATGTTACTCTGCCCCAGGACATACAGTATTTTGTCTCTATTTATTCATTGGAAACAGCACACCACATCTGGACACCATGTAAAAGCACATCCCTTTACTTAAAAATATTGTTTTATTGTTAAAACCAATAACAAGCCCTGGCACTTCTTACTAGATTTGATAAATTGTGACATTGTGACTGTGAGCAACCAACTATACCAAAAAAAAAAAAAAAAAAAAAAAACCTCCCAATGTATTGGTTCTTACTTTCTACTTCAATTACCTGTAGATTAGCTACAGCCAGGAACAACAGCTGACAGATATACAGTTAGAGCCCAGGAACTCAGATGAGCGAGGAAGACTGACTCAAAGAAGGTTGTAAATCTCTTCTTGTTACGTCTGAGCAGTTAATTGATTCGCCAGAAAAACAGCCATCTTATCAGAGATTAGAAACATGCTTCACTACCTGAAACGGACATAGCCATTAGTTCTGCTTCTAACCCACACCTAAATAAATGAATTGTAAAAGTAACACAAAAAGCTGTCTCCGACTACGGGAAGTGTTTATCAGCAATTCATTAAGCATCCATTCAGTCACAACGCGTGTTCTTCATTTTTGTCAAGAAACGAACAACGTCTTTGTAGATTACAGTTTTAAATTAAGTTCAGGTAAATTAAGTGCGACTGATATTTCGATACATAGATCTGCCAGTTATGTGACATGGCATATTACTCAAGTTCTGTTTACATCCTTGAGAATTACACAGGGTTCAAAAGTCCAGAACAGCATTTAGTTGCATAGGGGTGGTTAAATATTTCATTACAAGTTAATTCTGTTTCTGATTGAGGGCTCGGCATGGATTCTCCGGATTTTTATTTACAATCCACTCAGGCTCTTATTGAGGTTCTTATTGGCTATAAAGGTCCAAGGACATTGAGCTGGAAGACCATAGTTGATAGCAACAATATGAAATTTTCTGTTTACTATACAACTGTATTCACTATTCATCTGAGATTAAAAGATTACATCTCATGTTCTTAGCATTACATTACTTAGCAATGGATGACCTATTGATCTGTTTTAATTTATCAGCAAAATGTAAAGTGTATTTCAAAATATTTCAGCGGCACATGAGTTAAAACTGTTTTATTCTATCTATTCCTCTAAAAGAATGAATATACTGTAAGCATCAATCACTGCACATACTGTGTAGTATATTGTATAGATAGACATATGCATTTTTCTGTGTAAGAATTACTGGTCACCTCTTCAAAGAAGAGGTCTTTAGACAGACATGACGAAACAACTGTTTTGGACAGGGTGCCAACCCATCACATGGCACAATCACACACACACACTACAGACAATTTGGAAATGCCAATCAGTCTACAACGCATGTTATTGGACTGGGAGAGGAAACCAGATCACCTGGAGGAAGCCCCCAAGGCATGGAGAACATGCAAACTCTGTCCACACAGGGCCGAGGCAGGATTCGAACCCTCAGCCCTGGAGATGTGAGGCAAACGTGCTAACCACTAAGCCACACACTGTAATTTTTTAACGGTTTATAAATGCAGCTTATCAGGTTATCTAAGAAACCGGACAGCACAAAACTGTCTTTTCTGAAGACTTTCTGAAGACTTCTGGAGACTATGTATAACATTTTACTATAGAAACAACAAAATACTGCGCCAAGTACATTAATATAAACACTGCACCCGGCACTACTGTCTGAGCTGTGGTTATAGAAAATTAATCAACATCTTCTGACCAATCATAATCGAGCATACCTTACACAGCACTGTAGTATAAGAATGTTTTTTTTTGTTGTTGTTTGTTAAAAAAACAAACATAATTTTGTAGCACTCACTCCATAAAACCCATTTCAATAGTCCTGAGATAAAAATCAGTTTATGTAATTGCTTATTCAACACTTATGTGTATAAATTCCGCTTTTGTGCTTCCAGTAAAAACCCCTGTGGAACTGCAGCTGTCTGTAAAATGACAGTCACACTTTGGTGCCTGTTTTGAGTATTTTTTAGGGTAAATACCATCAGAGTCAGGCTAAATAGCATTCAAACTGTGTGCAGTTTCCCCCTATGAGACCCACTTTAAACGTTTCATGACCAGTAGCCATGAAGGAAACGACAAGCTTGTCCTGCTCTTTAGCTGCGTGATGGAGAGGAGTTGGCACTGGCCGCCTCCGCAGCCTGGCATCACACAGCTGCAAAGACCCCAGGCTTCACTTCAACTCTCAACCCTCTTTTGTCACACACTGGGAACAGGCCAGCTTCTCCTCCACACTCTCCACCATCAACACTGCAACCGCAGAGAGGGCTGCTCTCATCAAGCTGACTTTCTACTAGTCCTTAGAGCATAGCTGTGGAAAAAAAGGCAGTATACATACAGTGGCCACAAAAAAGTATTTGGACACATGAATGTCAAAACCAAGTGACATTTATTTTAAAGAAAGGTACCACAAGCAAAATATTCCCCCCCCCAAAAAAATAGATTGTGATGTTTAAAATTATATTTAAAAAAATGATCATAATTAGACAATAATCTATTTGGACTTCCATAAAGATCACAGTTAGTGTTTAGTATTTAGTTTGCCATCATTTGTTTCACAGAATGTCTTCACGACATCTGGGCCTGGAATCAATCAGTTTCTTTAACAAGTGGAAGTGGTGAAAATTTCTTCTGAATTTCAACCAACAAAATGTTCAGTTTATCTACACTATAGCATTGACAATCTGCTAATTTCTTCTCTACTGCATCCCATAGATGTTCTACAAGGTTTAGGTCAGCGCTCTGGGAAAGGAGTCTGGTGCTTCGGATCATTATTTAGCTGAAAAATCCACTTTTTTCACCTGAATAAGTCTATCCAAAATGTCTGCGTACACTTCTCAATTCATGATGCCATCAATGAGCACAAGCTCACCAACACCTGCTTCAGGCTCTCTTCTTTGTCTTTGTCTCAGAATAATTTAAATTGTAGTAATGTTAAGCCTGAGATGGGTTCAAATCCTGCCTGATCGCCCCCCAAACCCAAACACACTACCCATCCATCCACCCATCCATCCATTTTCCATACCACTTATCTTACACAGGGTTGAGGGGAGCCTGAGTATGCATGGGAACTCAGGGCACAACCCAGGGCAGGTCACAATTGCACACACAAATTCACACAACCATTCACACACTACAGATAATTTGGAAATACCAATCAGCCTACAACGCATGTCTTCGGACTGGGGGAGGAAACCGGAGTAAATGGAGGAAAACCCCAAAGCACAGGGAGAACAGGCAAACTCCGCAAACCACAGTGCCCCCATACACCACTAATCTTTTCCAAATTATTTAGTTGGATTCAGCATTATTGTTGTCCGTAGAATTAAATAAGCATCTGTCACTGTCTCTATTAAAACAAGCTTGGGCTCATTTTTGTATAATCAGAAGATAGGGAAGATACAAGCTTTCAGATAAGGTTTATTAAAGAAAAGAGACAGGGTAATTAAATAATATAAAGAGAGGCCACAGTGGAAGGAGGTGGAATAATGGATGGTGCTCCGCATCCACCACTCTTCACATACCAGAAAGAATTCAGAGACATTTAAGATAATCACTTTCGATCGGTCTCTATTTAGTTGAGGTGGGGAACAACAGGGCATGCCCTTGGCGTGGAGACTTAAATGCACTCTGGAACAAATGTGTGAACAACAACAGGCATAATTTCTTTGCAGGCTTTTAAGACTAATATGTGCTTACCAGAAATGTCACCAGCACAAGAACATATCAGGGAAACTGTCTGAAAAGTCTACAAAGATGCTGGAGGCAGACATGTTTTGTTTTAGATGAGGTCTCTGTACCAAAGTGTGCAATTTGTTTTTGTCATATCAAATTAACCTGAATGTTAGAGCAGGGGTATTTAACAAAAAAATTGTAAAGGTCCAGTTATATAAGATTCCTTGCTTACAAATGTCTGGTATTCCCTTTTAGGCCTGATGTCTCTAGGTCTATAGCTTGTCTAAGGTCCGAGTTGCCATCAGCTAAATAATTAGTGTAAATGAATAACAATGACTTATTAAGCCACAAAAGAGGATCTGCTACAGAAGCCCAAATTTAGCCGTCAGTAAAAATCAGTAAAAAGTCCTCTTGCCAGGGGTCATCAACTGGTCTGGATGTGGTATTTCTTTGGATCAAACCGAGCACATATTGTAATTCATCAACTCGTGTTTTTTTAAACATGGACCACTGCGGCTTCTGTAGCAGACCCTCTGTTGTGGCCAATCACATGCATTTATGGGAATTATTCACGTAAAGTCAGCTCACTGAGAAAGGAAATAGCTTTTACAGGCATTCATAGATTTATTTATTTTTTTCATTTACCCTTTATTTCATTTTTATTTTGTCTGATTAGTGACATAATGACATGGTCTGGGCAATGGTGAAAACTGAAATAATGTTTAAAGACAATTGGAGATGATACAGAGAAATATGCATTTATTTTTTCTAATCAAGTTCAGAACAAATGTTTCATTTGTTCATGGTACCATGAAACACCAATGCAAAACAAAACACAGTTTAAACTGATGTGTCTTATTTGTAGCTTTAAACTTATCACTAATGGTTAAACATTAAACCGTGTTACAACTGTTAACCATTCAGCCAGGTTAGTGGCTTATCTGGTCTTTGGTATGGGAGGAATTTCATTATTTTAGTGCTATCTTAGTTAAATAAACACCCCTTCTCGATGCCTTTGGTGACGTTCGCTTACATGTGAGCATTAACACAGTAGGTGAAAATATGCAAATGAAAGAGGAAAGCAAGACCGCAAAGTTAGTAATACTTTACCTTTATTAGTACATCATTTACAGTAGCTAGACACTTTACACCTATCAGGTTTTGTAGCTTTTAATGGAAAAGTAAGTTTTATACTGGTTCATGTATAAAGAAGTGGTAATTAGTGACCTTGCATGCGCTTTCATGTGAGAACAATTAATTAGTCTAATTAGTCGATTGAACTTTAAACACTTATTTAACACTTATTTCTGTCTAATCCAAAGATAGATCTGATAATAAAAAAAGAAATAAAAAAAGACTATTAAAGGCAAAACATTACAGATAGAAATGATTATTTTAGTCACGCCAAAAATAATCATAGTACTATATGATTATATAGTAATATGTAATATATGACTATAGTAATAAAAAAGTCAAGCTTAAAAGAAAAATGTTTACTTTATTTCAGCATTTTTGTGCACTCATGACCAACGCATTACGTCAAAGTCAGCAGCATTGAAAAAGGTGTGAGCCACGCCCATTTGGTAAATTATGCCATTTCATATATTGCAGAAAAGCTTGTTTTCTCCTCTATAGTTATGCCATTATTAGGCACCTGCCATGCAAGCTTCCTTTATAAACCAGTGTATACTAGAGTGGAACCACATGAAATTAGAATGATATTATAGAGAAATATATCAAATTGTTGATCATTGTTAGAATTACGATAGACTTTATATTGAAAATGGCACAACAAATGTTATTGTTTTTGGATTAAACAATAAAACTAAAAAATAAAAACATTCCGACAACCCGTTCTGTAAAGGCCTATTTTCTTTAAAGCAATTTAATGCTAACATAATCCAAAGGCTAGACTTTATTAAGTATCCAAATTTATACATTTAACATTTTATTTGTGAATCCTCATTTGCATAAATAAACGTTTGAAAAGAATCCAATACAAAGATGATCAACAATTAACTGGCAAAGGTTAGTTGTGATATTTATTGTTTAAAAAAAAAATTCACCTGTAGTATCTTGTCTGTTTTCCATTAAAAAGAAGACAATCTCATTCAGAGCCTTTTAAAGATAATTACCTTCGATTGGGCTCTGCTAAGCCAAGCTGGGAAGCGTTTAGACTTAAATGCACCCTGGAAGAAATGTGGACATCAGAAAGAGGCATAATTTCTGTGCTGGCTGCTAAGGGAACTGTTGAACATTCTCAGGAGATGTACCTTTACTATACTGCCTAAGACAAAAAGACCACAAAAACACTTTTTCTATTTTCAAAATCACCTTCGTAACCAATTCTACCTTCAGCATCCAGTGCCACATTGGTTTAGCTTTTATTCAAAGCCTGTAATCGTGTTTCTAGTCTTCAGTGGTTGCATCGTTATCTCACTCTGATTGAAGAACAAATAGTGCAATTGCTGGAATTTTGAAGAATTTTATCATGATCATATCCTTTAGGGTAAAGGATTCATTTCCATATAATACAACACCTTCAAGTATAGGCCAGCAGGCATAAAGTAAGATAAAGTGAGGGCCTCCAAATATCGTCCTGGAGATATTTCATTGCATGAAAACAGCACTATTGAGGGTTTGATAGAGATAAATGCCTAAGCCGACTGGGCTGACAGGTTGTACACAAAGGAAAATGCATCAAAGTAAACCAAGATGATTCATCCATGTTCTCAGTTTCTTCCTTGGTTAAATAACACAAGTGGGAAGTACCGCTGAGCTTCAGGTTCCACATCCTGCAGGCTGATTTCTGTGGCTCAGGGCTGCAAGACTGCCATGCAAGCTTCTTCATATACTTTCATATAGCCTAACACAGATGGTAATACCAAGAAATGACAAGGACAAATTGTTCCAAGCTGGAAAGTGGCGACCTTATACACAGATCTATACATTTATAACTCTTGCTACTAAAACACACAGTACCTCACATTTGAGCACAAGATGCTAGCCGGATTCAAGTAACGTTTTTTTTTATGTATGCAGAGAAAACACCCCAGCTTATAACTGAAATGTTAGCCAAAGCCTTTCTATCTTTTTGTTTAGGGGGGGCACAAACATGATTCGTCATCAGCAGAGACATTATCAGAAGAGGAAAAAGACTTCCCAGAGAATCAGGTACTCACTTATTTTCTAAAGTCTGTATTAACGCACTAAATTAGCTCATCATAATTTTGAGTTAAATTATGTTAGTTGCTGGGGAACATGGTGTCTTAGTAGTTAGCGCGTTTGCCAAGCCTCTGGGGTTGGGGATTCGATTCCCACTACTGCTCTGTGTGCTTTGTGGATTTACCTCGGTTTCCTCCCCCAGTCCAAAGACATGTTGTAGGCATCTCTAAATTGTCCGTAGTGTGAATGTGTTTGTGTGTGCGATTGTGCCCTGTGATGGGTTGGCACCCTGTCCAGGGTGTCCCCTACCTTGTGCCCCGAGTCCCCTGGGATTGGCTCCATGCTCCCTGCTACCCTGTTAAGGAAAAGTGGTACAGAAAATGGATAGATGTTATTCACCACTTTTTATCCTAATTAATTGGACTTCTGGGCAGCCAATCCATGGGAATGGGCAAACACATTGGAGCTTTCACTTGCCTTGTAGACTAGCTAATGAACTGATGAATTGTCCACCCTAAAACTGAAAAGATTCACAAGCAATGTGAATAAACAGGCTTGAACTAGCAATGATAACCCAACTGTACCAGAGCTCACTCTCTAAACCCCTGTTGAGGCAATACGACCATCTACAGCTCTGCGTATTATAGGGCACCATCCATAGGATTCAATTAGCCATTAGTGGTGTGGACAAAAAAAAACCTGAACTAGCAGTTTTTGAGGATAATTATGAAGTATGGAGGATATTAATGGTTCTAGCAGGCTTAGATGTTTGAATGCACAATGACAGGAGTGGCGATGGAGTCGAGAGACTGGCCACTAAACAGATGATGTGGTTCCAGTCCATGGGGTGAAGCAGGGTATATGGTTGAGTGGCTGGTTGGATAAATAGATCCCTTAAAAAAAAAAAAAACGTTACTGCTGCAACTTGTCACACTTCGAGACAACCACTCCAATACTAAGTGCACTTTCCTGAGCACTTCCTTTTCGCTCTAAACTTTTCACATCCTGTAATTTTATACTGCCCTGATCTAATGACGCATTCAGACCAATTTGATTCTGTGCCTAGAAGCTTGTCCAGATGACTCTAATGGCTGAGATGTGTACCTGATGTAGTAGAAATTTTGCAGTTGTTGTTATTTTTCCTCACGAATGTACAGCACAAGGCTACAATGATTACAAGGAATTCTACTCTGCCTTCTCCTCTTTGCTTAACCACTGTGACCAAAGGTAAGACTTACTGGATTAACATATATAATCAAAGTTGCGATAAATAGAAAACTGACACTCCAGTCATAATACTCAAGAATTTTTAGACAGGCTGAGTTCAGTTATAGAGGGACATGATGAAACTGTAGTGATACAGCTGAGGTTGAGGAACTCACACATTATGGTGACAGTGGTGGAATTTCTCTGAGTTTTCTGGGTTCATACATCCATCCATTTTCCATGCTGCTTATCCTACACAGGATCACAGGGAAGCCTGGAGCCTATCCCAGGAAACTTGGGGCACAAGGCAGGGGCCATCCCATAGCAGGGTACAATCGTACAATTGGTCTAGGCGAAGGAAACCAGAATACCTGGAGTAAACCCCTGAAGAAGTTTGAGCTCTGTGCAGAACCCCCAACCCTGGAGGTGCAAGGCAACAGTGCTAACCACTAAGCCACTGTGCCCCATGTTTAAGAAAGAAAGAAAGCAAATCATTCTGGTTGAAGCCATGCCTACTTCAGGTTTGAATCCAAATACAGATACATATATTTGGAGCACTAAACAAATACGGACACAGATACTTTAATAGATAAAGATTAAATGGTAAAAGGTCTGCACTTACAGTATATAGCGCCTTTTAATCTTAGCGGTTCTACAAAATGCTTTACACTGCTTCTCATTCACCCAATCACCCAATCACATGCAAGGCACTAGCCTGCTATTGGGAGCATCTTGGGGTTCAGTGTCTTGCCCAAGGACACTTCGGCATGTGGGCCAGGAATCAAACCGCCAACCCTACAATTAATGGACAACCTGCTCTACCACCTGAGCCACAGCCACCCACAAAAAAATAAGCAAAAGATAAAGTGTGTGGCTGTTACTAATATTTTGGTATTATTTATTTGTCTGTGAGATTCTCACAGACAGTTTGGACAGTTTTATCCTTATATGCAACTGCTAGTTGGTAACTTGTATATTCAGGTTTGAAGTTTGGTCTTAGGTAGTGTGTGTGACATGCAGCGACTGTATATATGAGTGGACAACAGGGCGCCATTCACGCCAATTGTGCGTTTTTTTGAAGCCTTTTTTGGGTCGAAATGGGAGTCGCTATCTTGAGAAAAGTGGAGCCAGAGTCTGCATGGTTTTCATCAAGCTCTGACAGCTGCAGTAAGTTACAGTTATCTGAATACACATCTATTATTCTCTGCTCATTTTATCAGTGCAGTTCATTTAAAAAGGAGTGGTTGGCTAATCCTACCAAGACATTTCGAGTTTTTGCTAAGGTCATACAATTAATATTACTTTATCATTAAATTTAGCTAGTGTCAGCTGCCTTGGTTTATGCAATCACTTCGTTCTCTTACAAAAAACAAAAACAAAAAAAACCCTACAGGAATCCTGCAGGAATATTATGCAGATATCCTACTGGATTTTCAGCTCATTTTCCTGAAAAAATTATATGCAGGAATGATATCCTCCAGAAATTACGTTAACGTTATGCTAACCGCTGTGTGTAGATAATAAAATTAGCCGTGTTTGAGAGTAAGCGAGCTAACGTTATGCTAGACACTGTTTAGTAACACGGTTGGAGACAGTTGAATCTGTGCATTCGAGTACCTGTGTGACTGCAGTGCCAAAGAGTGATGTCATCTCACTGAATCGAATCTTTTCTCGAAAAAGACTCCTTTACTGGCCCTTTCTGTAAATTGACTGACTGTAAAATCTGACTCACTGAATAATTTACTCAACCGATTCATTAAAACACTGAGTCGTCTAAAACGACTAAAATGTCTTATTATCCTACTAAAAGACTTCAGAAAGAACTGAGCGATGCGCGATGAGCAAATTACTTCAAATACAGAAAACTTACATGTATACTACCATGTTATTGTAAATGTAGTGAATGTGGCAGTAAGCGAGTTATGCTTAATTAATTATAATAAAAGTATAACTCGATTTCTGCCACATTTCTGACAATGTCATTCAAGTAGTTTATATTCAAAACCATTCAACGACAGCAGCACAGTTTAGCACATCCTCATGAGCTTATTTAAGTATTAGTTACCAGTGAGAATTAGTTATTTACTTACTGACACTTTACAGTGGGGGAAAAAAGTATTTGATCCCCTGCTGATTTTGTACGTTTGCCCACTGACATTGACATTCTCGTTCAATCTTATCCATTCTCATAGCTTCTCTTAACAGCTCTTTCTCAGAACGTGTTGGCATACTCAATGCTGTGAATTGATTAAGTTATCCAAGTCTATTTACATGATGGATTAGCTACCAAGGATTTGGTCAACCAAGGATTTGTTTATTAACAGCAGAGGTGGTAAAATGGTGGTAAAAACCCAAGTTCTTTACTGAAGTTAAAGTAAATCTACTAAATCTACTAAATTTAATTGAACTTTCTGCTAAACACTGTGGTACAGCTTCAACGTTTTCACTAAATTTAAAAGCAAAAGCCTCAAGCCATACACTGATTTGACTTCCTGTTGGCAAATTAGTGTCCCTTCCATCAAAGAAGGACCAAGGAACATCAGAAACTATTGGCTATGGCTATCTAACAATAGCTTAACTCCTAATCTCTCCTCCTAATATGTTAGCATGCCAAGAACTCTGGTGCTCCGTACAAACTAGCCAAACGCAAATAGCTCGCTGTCACAATACAAACTGCCCTGATAAATACAAAGTGTATGTAGCAGCAGACAGATTACAGGTTTCATTCTTGCTGCTAAAGTTAAGATTTGGTAGGACCCAATCTTTTCTAAAAATTCACCTTTTGACTTTACAAATATGTATATGATTAGAAAGAAATGCAGCGATGTAGGGAAATGAGTAGACATTAGAGATTTGTCTGTTGAAATGTAGTAAGTAAAAGTCAAAAGTATTTTTTTAAATGAAAAAAAGTAATTGTATTTTGTTTTAAATAAATAAATAAATAAATAAATAAAAATAATAATAATAATAATAATAATAATAATAATAATAAATAATAATAATTGTAATTCTCACCTAGAAAAGGAAGGCATGAGGCTTTTGAATAGGGTCTCTAAATAATAATCATTTTAAAAAAGGCTAAGTATTAGTCTTAAAATGTTAACAAGTGATGTTTAAATGCTTTCAGCACTGTTCCATGGAAATAACCATCAGGTATCTGGCTGTGCTAAGAATTGAATTGAAATGCACTGACAACATTAAAACAGGCGTCTGGTCTTTGTTTCCTTGGTGACTGCTAATCTAAAGCATTGACATCATATTATCTAGGGTATAATTACTGCTGCCACCAAGGTGAAGAGAGTGATGGATGAGTACTTTTTCTTTATTCTTCCTCTCTGCAGGACCTGCAGCAACATTTATGACTTCCTCTATGTCTCACAGGGGTGTAACACAATCTGTATCTGGATTTGTTTAGTGCTGCAAATATCTGTATCTGCATTGTTATACCCCAGTCTAGGGTTGGGGACGATAACGGAAGTAAGTTTGACTGCGGGAAAAAAAAGGTGGATGGACAAAAAGACACTGGCAAGGATGAATTGGTTAATGAAATATATTTTGCGCATTATGGATATTTACAGTCACCAGAAAACGTCAGGTACACAAAAACCCGACGCTAACTGGACAGACAGACACTACCTTACCTGTCAAATAAAATAAAAACAAACAAACCACATGTGCTTCCCTTACTCCCTGACCAACCAAACACATTGACAAAAACCCCCAACCCAAACCAAATGGCAGCCAAGCCCTATACACGGTGACAACATGTTACAGAGATGACACTATTTACAAAACTGACAACCAAAACCAGAGTTGGGAAGCTAATATTCAATTCAATTCAATTCAGTTTTATTTGTATAGCACTTTTAACAATGGTCATTGTCCCAAAGCAGCTTTACAGAAACATGTAAATTCAGGATGTAGATTTTAAATGTATGAAATTATGAAATTATCCCCAATGAGCAAGCCAGAGGGAACGGCGAGGGTGGCAAGGGAAAACTCCCTGAGACGCTATGAGGAAGAAACCTTGAGAGGAACCAGACTCAAAGGGAACCCATCCTCATCTGGGTGACACCGGATAGTGTAATAATAAATAAATCCATTCTATAAATGTACCAATACTACATGGTCATACATGGCGCAGTTGTGTAACCAGGAAAATTCATTACAGTTTCTACATGAAGTCTGTTTTGTTAAACTTCTCCACTGTTCACTGATGGAGACTTGAGTGCAAAACTGTTTGTGGCAATTGTAGTCATAGCCATCATAGCATAAATGTTCATATGAATTGAGGTCCAAAGCCATCTTTATGTTTTTAAGTGGTAACATCCTCAGTAATCTCAATGATCTTCCTCAGCAGCAGCATGCGACTGCCAATTGATGAGAACTCCAACCAGAAGTAGGGCATCTGGATGGATCAGGCAGGTTTGGGGATCAGAAGGGGTTGGGATCACTGGTATCTCAGGAGTATCACGTGTAGCTCGACAGAGAGAGCGGGAGAGAGGGAGATTATTAGGTATGCTTATTGTCCCGTAATAGTTAAGGACAGTGTACTCTGCGTGAGTACAAGCAGGGACTTCGGTAAGACTAAAAGGGAGAGCCAGAAGGTAACACAGACATGAGGGCTCCCTGGGACATAAAGCAGCCAGCCACCCCACCATCAACAAACCTGGGTGAACGCGTGAAAGTGGGGGGGGGGGAGGCAACAGCATCCAAACATCCCAGTTCACCATAACACACTATGCCTGTGAGACCTTTAGAGCTGCTCCTTTACCTAAGGAAAAAACTATTCACAAAAAGCTTGACTAAACAAATATGTTTTCAGCCTGGACTTAAACACTGAGACTGTGTCTGAGTCCCGAACATTAATTGGAAGGCTGTTCCATAACTGTGGGGCTTTGTAAGAGAAAGCTCTTCCCCCTGCTGTAGCCTTCACTATTCGAGGTACCAACAAATAGCCTGCACCTTTTGATCGACGTAGGCATGGTGGATCATAAAAGACCAAAAGTTCGCTTAGGTACTGTGGCACAAGATCATTTAGAGCTTTATAGGCCAACACTAGTATTTTATAATCAATGCGAAATTTTACTGGGAACCAATGCAGTGTGGATAAGATAGGAGTGATGTGGTCATATCTTCTGGTTCTAGTGAGGACTCTTGCAGCTGCATTCTGGACTAACTGGAGTTTGTTTATGCTCCTACTGGAACATCCAGACAGTAAGGCATTACAATAATCCAATCTAGAGGTGACGAAAGCATGAACTAATTTTTCTGCATCCTGTAATGACATTATATTTAAAAGTTCAAACAAAAATGAAAGGGTTATACACAAATATCCCTCCAGTGGTGAAAGGAGACAGAGCATTCCAGTATATTTATGGCATTTATACATCTGAGCAATTGAGGGTTAAGGTTCTTGCTCAAGGGCCCAACAGTGTAGGCTTGGCGGTGCTGGGATTTGAACTCACAACCTTCTGATCAGTAGCCCAACATCTTAACCACTGAGCTACCACTGCCCCAGTATACAGTATCTGTATGCAGAAGTGTTGTTTATTCTTTTTTATTCTTTCTTCATTGTTTTTTGTTGGATTAAATACGAACCCTAACACTATTCCTCCGGAAACACTATTTTTTTTGTTTTTTTAATGAAACATGAACCCTATCAATTTGGCTTAGTAATTAACAAGTTTTCCTCGCACCTCCGAGGTTGGGGCTTCAAATCCTGCCTTCACCCTGCATGTGCGGAGTTTGCATTTTCTCCTCGGACATCAGGGTTTCCTGTGGGTACTCCAGTTTCCTCCGCCAGTCCAAAGACATGTGCTGTAGGTTGATTGGCATCTCTAAATTGTCCATAGTGTGTGAATGTGTGTGCAATTGTACCCTGCGAAGGGTTGGCATGAGTTCCCTGGGATAGGCTCCAGGCTCCCTGTGATCCTGTGTAGGATGAGCGGTATAGAAAAAGGATGGATGGATGGATGAACCCCATCCATTTGCCTTTGAGAACACTGGCAAAACAAAACCAAAGGTAGAAATGGCAGCACTTGCAGTATGGTGTGTAAATTCTGCCTCTGGCAGTTCCTCAACCTCAGCTACATTACTCCAGTTCATAATTGGTCTACAGAGATGTGAGCAGGACTGTTTTTTTAAAAAAAAAATCCAACTTAATATGTTTTGTATAGACCTGTCTGCATTATTTTCTAACAAATTAAATAAATTTATTACAAATGTATTTATTTCCCAAAATTGAAACAAACTAGTAGGCGGTAACTAAGGGTGAATGAACTAAGTGCTGCTAACTTTTTTGTTGCGTCCTGCAGAATTCCAGTCCTACCTAAAGTATACCTCTCAACCTGTCAACTTTTCTGCAAGCTTTCTAAAAAAAACTTATCAGATCTTTATTTGTATCAGTTTAGAACACATTATCTGTTCATAATGTTATAATGTATACATATTTGGTTACATCCTTACTGCCCCAGTGTTTATAACATAAGCTGAACAAATGTAGCTATCTGCTGCACACCAACATCATTATTCATTACACATGCCTTCTTCTCCATTGATGTTTGAGCTAAATATTTTTCTTTTGTTCCAGAGGAAAACAGACAGATCCCTGCAGCAGAAGTCAGCAGCTCTTCACATCTGATCGAACACCCAAGCACAACCAAGGAGACCTTCGGGATCAGGACAGTATGTGAACTGAAGAGGTCAGCGTTTTTCCATTCAGCGGTCAACTTGTGTGTTCACGAGACCCTTAGAGAGATTCTAGCAAGCCATCAGGCCTATTACAAACTGAGGGGTAAGCATTTTTATCCATGAAGTGCAAAGCTCAGTTTATGTAAATGTTTCTAACTTCTCAGCGTTATTATACATAGGGATGCGTGGACAGAAACTGAGACTGTCCTCCTCAATTTGTGCCAAAGTTCCTTGCCATTGGTTTATTTCCATCAAACAAAATGGGGTGTGCTGTTATAGGAAAATAATCAATAATAGGTTGGTGTAATGAGAACAGACACGACAACACAACTGCTGACACCCCTGAAGTTGATTATTTTCTAATAACAGCACATCCTAAGTGTTTATTGCTCTTATATCACAGTAGCTTGCCAAAAATCACAATTACAATAAAAAATAATTCAAGAATGTTATTCTTTTTATGAGTTTATAGCTATATTTAATGTTGCGGAAAATCCACAAAAACCAGATATCTCCTGTTATCACTTACAGTGCACTAATATTGGCAGCACAAAGGTAGCACAAAGTATTGACTATTGGGTGCCAATAATTGTTGCACACCTATATTTAACAAAACCTGTGTTGTGTTTGCAATTGTTTGATATCCATGGGAACAGAGAATTTTTGTGAATTTTTGTTTAACAAAAGATCAAAAGGTTAAACAATAAAGACAATTTTTCACAGCCTCCTTTGCTCATATTTACCAAGGGTGCCAATATTAGTGGAGGGCACTGCATGTTTGAGGACTCTATAAAGAGCCATTCCCTCACCAGCCTCTCTTCTCTCTCTCTATCTCTCTCTCTCTAACTCTAATAAGGCAGCTTGTTACAGAGAAACCACAAAGCTGTCTGTCCTGAAGATTTTCCTACAGTATATCTGAAAAGTTACAGCTTAGATGGCTTAGATGATGTTTATATTGTAATATATGAGAAAAAACACATTAATATAATCCTGTGCAACTATTAGGTGTTAATCAACACATTTGGGCCAATCAGAATTGTGAATTGAACAGCACTGTGGTATAATGTATTTTAATTTTTGCATGGATCTTGTTACTTCCGAAGTTTGGTTGCTAAGTCTGAGCTTTATTACCTAGTTATTGTTTTGGTGTTCTTACTACCCTGTGATACAGTTTTTACTGACTATGGATTATCCTTCTTTGTGCCTGTATTGTTTTAACCCTTTCTCACAGTACACTGGCATTAAATCGACTTATCGGACATTTCCAATCAGTACAAACTAAAGAATTATTTTATTGCCGCAAGTCTGTTATAAGATTAGTCAAGACACTGTTGGGTTTCTGTGTGTAGAATATTGTGACTCTGTGTTTAGCTGCTGGTGAATAGAGCAACAGGAAAGGGGAGGTGTGTGAGCCCCCTGCTGGGCAAACAATTCACATCTCTCCACAATAACACTGGTACAGAGATAAAATGGACAGTGCAACTAAAGCTTTTTTGATAGTTAAACACCGTATACAACTGCCACAATATAATGATATAATGAGATTTAAATTTAGTAGGCTAGGTTAAAAAAAAGAAATACTTAGGAAAAACTCATTCTTATGAAAAAAATGCAAATTCTTAAACTCACAAGTGTGACATCACAAATAAATTCATTGCTGAACATGGGCATGCAAAAAACAGGCGGAAATTCCATTTTTTGGCCTCTAGTAAAAAGAGTTAATGTCAAAAATATCCTCAGCTCATATCCCTGTTAGTAGAACCTGCCAAAATTCAGGTGAAAACAAATGAAAATCATTCAGAAAGATCAGGTTTCAAAGTTGCACCTTGAGTGAAAAAAAAAAGATCAGATTTCATATTACAGCAAAACTGCAATGCTGACACACACGACATTGCGCCTTTTATGTGTGCTACACACGTTTTTCAAATTCACCATGCAGTTTGGATGCAGTCAAGCTTCAGATCGGACCTGGCACCGCAGATGCAATCTCAGATGAGAAATCTAATCTCCTGGGCACCCTACTGGGTTTCGGATGGTCACAAATGAAATTCCGTACTGCATTAAAACAGCTGAGAAGCCATGGCTGCAATATTCTCCGGGTGAAAATAAGCTCTTATCTCAGCACCGGTTTATGAGCATTTGGGGGTTGGGCGGTGATGAGTGCATGAGTGCTCCTGTCATTCTACAGAGCACGAAGATCATCCAGGACTGAGAGAACAACTGTGTCAGCCTCGATAAATGAATGTCAGTGTCAACTTAAAGACACCCTTCTTTCGCACTCGCTGCCTCTCTATCCTTTTGACTTTCTGGCTTTCTCCATGCCTCTTAGAGATCAATTGGTAGGCAGGGCTGCAGAGAAATCTTTCTCTCTCTGTGTCTAGGGGAACTAAATGAGATCTTGTTCTGCACAGGCGGTAGGTAGCGAGGCAAAATCCATAAGTCACAGAAAGGTGTGTTTGACTGTGAACGTGCTTAATACCACAACAACCAACAAACACACAGACAACCATATGAACGTCCTATTAATCTCATACAGTGCCCTCCACTAATATTGGCACCCTTGGTAAATATGAGCAAAGAAGGCTGTGAAAAATTGTCTTTATTGTTTAACCTTTTGATCTTTTGTTATAAAAAATTCACAAAAATCCTCTGCTCTCATGGATATCAAACAATTACAAACAAAACACGGGTTTATAAAAAAATATATCTTTGTTAAATATAGGTGTGCAACAATTATTGGTACCCTTTTAGTCTATACTTTGTGCTACCTCCCTTTGCCAAGATAACAGCTGAGTCTTCTCCTATAATGCCTGATGAGGTTGGAGAATACATGGCAAGGGATCTGAGACGAATCCTCCATACAGAATCTCTCCAGATCCTTCAAATTTCGAGGTCCACGCTTTTGTTTTGATTTTGATCATTGTCCTGCTGGAAGATCCAACCATGGCCCGTTTTAAGCTTTCTGGCAGAGGCAGTCAGGTTTTAATTAAATATCTGTTGATATTTGATAGAGTCCATGATGCCATGTATCCTAACAAAATGGCCTGGTCCTCTGGCAGAAAAAACAGCCCCAAAACGTAAAAGATATTTAACCGTGGGCATGTTTTTGGATGAGAGTAGAGGCTTTTTTCTTGAAAGCCTTCCAAACAACTTGCGGTGATGTAGGTGACTTTGGATTGTAGTTTTGGAGACTTTCTGACCCCAAGACGCAACTAACTTCTGCAATTCTCCAGCTGTGATCCTTGGAGATTTTTTTGGCCACTCGAACCATCCTGTGAACCACCACACACGTCCAACTTCTTATTTATTGCCCTTATGGTGGAAATAGGCATTTTAAATGCTTGTGCTATTTTCTTATAGCCACTTCCCATTTTGTGAAGCTCACCGACCTTGTGTTGCACATCACAGCTATATTCCTTGGTCTTACCCATTGTTATGAATGAATAAGGGAATTTGGCCTATGTGTTACCTCATATTTATACCCCTATGAAACAGGAAGTCATGGTTGAACAATTTCCTGTTCCTAACCACCCAGATGTACTAAAAAAATGTAAAATATCAATAGTAATATACTTCAAATATATTTCTTTCATATGAATTCATAATTATTGTTACACACCTATATTTAACAAAGATTTTATAAACCTGTGTTGTGTTTGCAATTGTTTGATATCCATGAGAGCAGAGTATTTTTGTGAATTTTTATAACACTAATATAAGATCAAATACTCTCTCTCTCTCTCTCTCTCTCTCTCTCTCTCTCTCTCTCTCTCTCTCTCTCTCTAACAAATGTGTAATGGCCTGAGAAAACCTTTCACATGCTGAAAATTTCACATTATTTATTATATGAAAATATAGGTTTTCCTCAACTGAAATATGTTTCTCTTTTGCATATATCCATTTATAGACTTTTCAAGTCTGGTTATTCCAGACTAAATGAAAAGGAACAAAATTACATTTGACATTTCATTTCCACTGAAAAACCCCAACAGTGGTTTTCAAAAAGCAACTAATATACTGTATATGAATTTAATTTACCTTGTGTTTGATATGTAATAAATAAAATGTATAAATAATAAATATGACAGTCTGGCCCATCCATGTTTAATAATAGTATTCTTTGTATTTAATTGTATTTTTTCAAAATAGAAAATAACCTTTATAGATTGCATTATAAAGTAGATTGCATTATAAAATAGAGTCCTCGATTACTCTGTTGTCATCTCTATGATCTCAGGTGTAATTATCTTCACCTGGGTTATTATCCTGAGACAACAGGCAATATCAGGCAAGCGCAAAAACAATGTTAGTGACGCTTTATCAAAGATTATGATGGAAAATGAGTAGTCACTTTGATCATAAGCATCATTCACATCAGTCTGTCTAGTCTCTAATCTCATCCTGAGGTAAATGTCAGTCATGGCGTGTAACAAGCCTAATCGTCACTCTTGACTCAATTGATTCTTTGGCTCAAATAATCACTGATTAATTTTGTTCTGTTTGCAAATAAAAATAAAAAATAAAATTTTGCATTCACAAATGACAACTTTGTCCACTGACATCTCTACTTTCAACTATGTGGCAACAGTATGGAGAAGAACCACATATGGATGTGATGGTCAAGTGTCTACATACGTTTGGCCACATAGTGTATATTTATATTTTCCAAAAGTAGAGGTATCAAAGAGTGTTAAAGCCAGAGAATTGTACTTAATTTTACTCAAACCCTGATCTCTTTCTGCCAGTATTCATCCAGTGGGTTTTCCCAGACTGTCACACATTCTTATGGATAAGTGATTAAGTCCAACGTACCCTATGCATCATTTTCTTATTGGTGGTTATCCAAAATACAAATAAGCACAATTAGGATGACATATAAGCACTAACTGTGCAATCCATAATTCACATACGAAATATAGTTTTCTTCTGAGGTTAACATATCTCATCTCTTGGCTTGTGGCAGGTCCAGTATGACCGATTAAAGACCTGATTCTTTCTCGTTCCCCATCCATCAGTGTGTCAGGAGGCAGTGTGAGAGGCGTTTCAGGTCTTTTTCTACAGGATTCCTATGTTGAATGCGACCCTGTGTATCTCAGATCTGGCTCAAGCAACTCTGAAGTGGTACAGAGGATGAGAAGCTCAAACACTAAATTATATAACCTTGGAAAATGAACATTTTCATAGAAAAAGTGTTTTTTGAATGGTTAAGGGTTCTAGCTTTAATAAAAGAATCCCTCTGTTATAGGCTACAACACAGAATCTTTCAGAGTTACTCGTAGAAACACAGAAGAACCATTTAGGAAGCTAGAATCATTTTTTCCCCTTAGAGTGTAACATACCATTTTTTCTTTAGCTTCTACATTCGAGGAGGACTAACATGGCATTTTAAAGGAAATCTTGCAATGCCTTTCAGATCAGAGTTAGCATACTGAATGTAACTCAGTGTATTAAAATCCATGAACCTCGACAAATGCTTCAGTTTGCTCTTTCTTTGGTATGTTCAAAGCCAGGATTGGGCACACACAGAAAGTGAACACAAATGAAGATTAAGTACTATGGAGTGCTGGGAATATTCATGGATCTGAGACTACAAATACAACTGATTAAATCAAGGCATGCATTCTTAATGTCTCCTTGTCTGGTTCAACACCTTGAATACCAAAGTGAAAATTTGAAGAGAATACCAATAAGATGCTTCAATATTCACAATAAAAAATATATGAATTGTTTGAAATGGAAATATACCAACATTTCTTCCAAGAATTTTTGCATCAGTGATTTGCATAAGTACTCACCCCCCTCCAACCTTTACACATTTTGTAGTATACAACCTGGAACTGAAATGCAGGTCATGAATCTACATGCTATAGCCTATAATAATTAAAGTACAGCCGTGGCCAAAAGTTTTGAGAATGACACAAATATTAATTTTCACAAAGTCTACTGCTTCAGTGTTTTTAGATCTTTTTGTCAGATGTTACTAACTGTTACTGAAGTATAATCACAAGCATTTCATAAGTGTCAATGGCTTTTATTGACAATTACATGAAGTTTATGCAAAGAGTCAATATTTGCAGTGTTGATCCTTCTTTTTCAAGACCTCTGCAATTCGCCCTGGCATGCTGTCAATCAACTTCTGGGCCACATCCTGACTGATGGCAGCCCATTCTTGCATAATCAATGCTTGGAGTTTGTCAGAGTTTGTGGGTTTTTGTTTGTCCACCCGCCTCTTGAGGATTGACCACAAATTCTCAATGAGATTAAGGTCTGGGGAGTTTCCTGGCCATGGACCCAAAATGTCGATGTTTTGTTCCCCGAGCCACTTCGTTATCACTTTTGCCTTGTGGCAAGGTGCCCCATCATGCTGGAAAAGGCATTGTTCATCACCAAACTGTTCTTGGATGGTTGGGAGAAGTTGCTCTCTGAGGATGTTTTTGTACCATTCTTTATTCATGGCTGTGTTCTTAGGCAAAATTGTGAGTGAGCCCACTCCCTTGGCTGAGAAGCAACCCCACATATGAGTGGTCTCAGGATGCTTTACTGTTGGCATGACACAGGACTGATGGTAGCGCTCACCTTTTCTTCTCCGGACAAGCTTTTTTCCAGATGCCCCAAACAATCGGAAAGGGGATTCATCAGAGAAAATGACATTACCCCAGTCCTCAGCAGTCCAATCCCTGTACTTTTTGCAGAATAGCAGTCTGTCCCTGATGTTTTTCCTGGAGAGAAGTGGCTTCTTTGCTGCCCTTCTTGACACCAGGCCATCCTCCAAAAGTCTTCGCCTTACTGTGCGTGCAGACGCACTCACACCTGCCTGCTGCCATTCCTGAGCAAGCTCTGCACTGGTGGTGCCCCGATCCCGCAGCTGAATCAACTTTAGGAGACGGTCCTGGCACTTGCTGGACTTTCTTGGGCGCCCTGAAGCCTTCTTCACAACAGTTGAACCTCTCTCCTTGAAGGTCTTGATGATCCGATAAATGGTTGATTTAGGTGCAATCTTACTAGCAGCAATATCCTTGCCTGTGAATCCCTTTTTGTGCAAAGCAATGATGGCTGCACGTGTTTCCTTGCAGGTAACCACAGTTAACAGAGGAAGAACAATCATTTCAAGCACCACCCTCCTTTTAAAGCTTCAAGTCTGTTATTCTAACTCACTCAGCATGACAGAGTGATCTCCAGCCTTGTCCTCATTAACACTCTCACCTGTGTTAACGAGAGAATCACTGACATGATGTCAGCTGGTCCTTTTGTGGAAGGGCTGAAATGCAGTGGACATGTTTTTTTGGGATTAAGTTCATTTTCATGGCAAAGAGGGACTTTGAAATTAATTGCAATCCATCTGATCACTCTTCATAACATTCTGGAGTATATGCAAATTGCCATCATGAAAACTGAGGCAGCAGACTTTGTAAAAATTAATATTTGTGTCATTCTCAAAACTTTTGGCCACGGCTGTACAAGTACTGCTATCAAAACAAGTCTGGGACAATTTCTGGAAAAGTATCAGTCAACGTTTGGTTACAGAAAATATCTTAAAATCACACAGAGCACAATTAAATCTTTTTTTTTTTTTTTTTTTTTTAAAGGAGAAAAAATATGGCATAACTGCAATCCAATAAAAAGCAGGTGACCAGGTATAGAGGGGATTAATTATTGAAGCAACCAAGAGTCCAAGGGTAACTCTGAAGAGCTGGAGAGATCTACAACTCAGATGGATGAAGCTGTTCACAGGACAATGATAGCTTTATGGAAAAGTGACAAGCCAGAGGAAATCCTGTTTATAGTTTGCCAAAACGCATGTTGGAGAAATAAGGTTCTACATAAACTCTGAATAAGGTCTGATGAGACCAAAAACTTTATGGCCTTGATGGTGGTGGTAGAATCAAGTTGAGAGCTAACCTTGGCTTCTTGGTTGCTTTAATTTTACTAATGCTCTTTCTACCCAGCCAATGACTTTTAGTTGATACAATAAAATTTGGAATATTTTTATAATCAAACTTTGATTGATATTTTTCCAAAACTTTGTCACACAGTTGTTTTGATAGCTTCTTGGTCTCCTTGATGCTGTTTGCTTAGGTGTGTTCTCTAACAAACTCTGGGACCTACTAGGAACATGTGTATTTTATTGAGATCATGTGACTTTAATTGCAAACTGGTCAACTCGATTCAACAAATTAACATAAATCACAACATTTATGTTTTTTATTTCTAAATAATTTTGCAAACTACATTGACTTTTCTCACTATTTTGATATTATCAGCTCTTTTGTACATGAATCACATATACTGTAGTTCCAAGTCCATTTCTGTTCTAGGCTGTAACACTACAAAATGTGCAGAAGTTCAGGTTATGCTAGACACTGTATATCTTTAAATCTTAGGAGTCAGAACAATATGACAACAAACATTAATCAGTGACCCAATATCCCAATATCACCGTACCGTTTTTTGTTTTTTTGCTTGTGTTTTAAAGTTGTTCTGTTTAAGGCTATTGATTTTCAATTTTCAATTTTCAATTTATGGAATGCAAGTAGGGGGCATGCTGGCTTAGTGGTTAGCACATTTGCCTTGCACCTCTGGGGTTGGGGTTTTGAATCTCACCTCTGCCCTGTGTGCAGAGCTTGCATTTTCTCCCCGTGCATTGGGGGTTTCCTCTGGGTAATCAGATTTCCTCCCCCAGTCCAAAGACGTGTTGTAAGCTGATTGGCATTTCCAAATTGTCTGTAGTGTGTGAATGTTTGTGCGATTGTGGCCTGTGATGGGTTGACCCCGTCCAGGGTGTCCCCCCCCTTGTGCCCCGAGTTCCCTGGGATAGGCTCCAGGTGACACTGTGTAGGATAACTGGTATGGAAAATGGATGGATGGATGGAATGCAAGTTAAAAAAAATTCCCAAAGAGGGGAATTTTTTTTTCTTTTTCCCAAAAAGAATGGTTCCCAGTTCAATATAGCTCCCTACTCATAATGCTGTTAATACTGTATGTGTAGCTATCTTAGCCATATTTGAATGCACCATATATCCTTAACCCACTGGACCATGCAGCCAATCTAAGTTTTACATTTGCAAAGATTCTTTAAAATATGTATTATAGAACACTGTTATATTTGGTATTATTCACACACTTATTTCAGCATTACTCCTCTGGGTTAATGGGTTTATGGGTGCTTACTACAGTAAAAATTTAATGGTTGAATTGATGAATTGCTCCTTTCACATGCTCTGTTTTATTAGTTTCACATTGAATTGCTTGAGCTCATTGTCTTTTTATTGAATACTGCTGAAGACGTGCCATTACACTGAAATGTTGTGTGTAGTAACTCTGTCATTTGTTTTATAGAGAAATAATCTAGTCTGCAACTAGAAGAAAGTTGATACCACCATTATAATTGTTCCAGTTCATACAAACTTGGGGAAGAAAAATGTAGTAAAACTCCTACATTTAATATGTTAAATATTTTTCATCTTATGCTCACAGAGAAGTCACAACAGCAAGTGTTCCAACTGAGGCATCACGTAATTTATTTAATCATTGTTGATACCACTACTATTATGCCCTGTGGCCTCCCAAAGGGACCCTCAGGGAGTGAACCTCTAGAGAAGGACACTAGAGAAGCTCCACATGAAAAAATGAAAGACACCCCCCAGGGGAGGAAACTAGAAAACCACTAGAGGACGAAATGAGAAAAACACTAAAGAACTAGAAGCTCCACATGAAGAAACCAAAGAAGTGCCAGAAGAGGAAACTAGAGAAGCCCAAGAGGAGGAACCCAGAGAATTACCAGAGGAGAACTCTACAGAGGCTTCACAGGAAGAAGCTATTAAATTACCAGAGGAAGAAACTAGAAAAAACCCCAGAGAAGAACACTACAGCAACTCTACAGGAAGAAGCAATTGAATTACCAGAGGAAGAAACTAGAAAAACCCAGAGAAGAACACTACAGAAACTCTACAGGAAGAAGCTATTGAATTACCAGAGGAAGAAACTAGAGAAGCCCTAGAAGAGGAACTCAGAGACCCCCCTAAGGAGGAACCTAAAGAACCCCCAATTGGAGCAAACCAGAGAATGCACCAAAGGGGAACCTAAAAAGGACCCTGTGAAGGAATCTAGAGAAGCATCAGGGGAGCTAATTAAAGAAGTCCCAAAAGAGGAAATTATGAAAACTAAAAAAGAGGAATCTAGGGAAGTCCTAGAGAAGGAACCAAGTGAAACCTTAAAGGAGATGCCATAGTAAAATAATAGATTTGAGGTAAATAAAGTGTTCTCCAGACTCATCCCTGGCAAACTATGAGATTGACACGTTTCACCAAATGGAGAAGCTACGTGAAATCTTTCACCAAATCCAGACTAATGAAAACTCATTCAATATACCACAATGAATTATTCACAACAACCTGCGAGTGCTAAAACTCAACTCAATGTTCTAATATAATGACTCAGCAGGATATTTATCTGCAGGACAAAGAAATGCAGAATACGTTGCCTACAAGCTGAGACTGTCCTGATAACCACATTTCACAGCAAGCTTTGAAGTTGGTTCAAACTATCTCCTATACTCGCCATAGAACTATCAGAAAGCATTTTAAAGTGTTCTACAAGTATATTGTAGTATGTTGTGTCATCTAAATAGATCAGTACTTATTTCTTCAAGGATACAGAATGATCATATGGGCTCAAACAAATGTCCCATATGCAGGAAATGGAGTTGGCCAACATGATGCCTGAAAAGTCTTTTTTAGAGAAAATGACAGTGCGTAGTATTTAGCTTGGATGATCCTGGATACAAGGAGCTGCTTGGTGATGCTAATTCACCTCATTACCATGACCTCTTGTATCACCTACAAGACCAGGTGGGAGTATTAACACAACATTTTCTAAGGAAATGCACCAAGAACTTAACAAAAGCAGACATGAGATTCACCACGAATAGAAATCCATTACAGCAGTGGCAATCGTGCCCTTGAGCAAGGCCCTTAACTATAACCTATTCCCTCACATTTGATTAATGTAACTTGCTTTAGTTAAATGCTAAATGGTGTTTAGAATTAGCATGGCTGAGACTCCCTGGATGATGGACAATTAATTAAATGTGGTATTTAAGGTACTTGTTTCATTTACTTTTTATTTATTCTCTCTTCAGTCAATTTTCCTAGTCTTGAATAGCATTTTTCAGAAGATGTCTGGCTCTCAATTAGTTATATAAGTTAACCACGGGTGAAAAATACTTGAATAATTGTATTTTGTTGATATGTACAGTACTATGCAAAAGTTTTAGGCACATGCAAAGAAATGCTGTAGAGCAAAGATGCCTTCAAAATAATTAAATTAAAAGTCTCTACATTAAAAAAAACCCTGTAAAGAGCAGTAAACAGTAGTAAATGAAACAAAGTCAATATTTGGTGTGACAAAAAAATAGAATTAAAAATAAAAATAGTAGTCTCCGATACAATTTGTGCAGTTTTATAAGGAAATGAGCTGGTAAGTTTTATTGAGCATCTTGCAGAACCAGCCACAGTTCTTCTGGAGACTTTGACTTTCGCACTTGCTCCATATTTTTACAGCAAATTCCCAGCAGCCTTCATTGTGTTTTTTGTCTGAAAAGTGTCTCTTACGTAATATGCTGCTTTCTTTAATGACATACAAACATTTTTCTGTAACATTTAATTTTGTGCTAGAAAACTAATGTTTGGGAATCTAAAATGTGTTTTGTACTGACTTGATAATGTAGAAGTCATAAAATAAAAAATCTACAACAAAGTTTGTACTAAAAAAAATAGGGTGCCTAAAACTTTTGCACAGTACTGTACGAAATTATTTTGGGCCATTTATATTTTTCTAGAGTATTATTGATATTGAACTTGTGGTCTCACTTAACTACATTACCAAGAATAACCTTACTTATTACTGCTTATATTTGTATTTAGACTTTCAAGGTATTCTTTAGAAATCCTGAAAGTCTCTTCCAATTACCATATGCTGGACATAATTACAATTGCCTCCTTTGCGATTTCTTTACAGTTTAAAGCATCCAATCAAATTCATCAATGTAGAATTTCTTATTTTATTTATTTATTTTTTAATACTTGAATACATTTAAAAGTAGCATTTTTTGGCTGGGTACTGTTTAAAAGAGTAAGATTTTGATACATTATCTACACTTAAGTATATTTTTTCCCACCCCTGCTGGGGAATTGAGATACAAGAACAGTATGCTATTTTATCCCTGCCAAATCCAAGCACCCTTAAAAATAACCTGAAGCATGGCAACAGTTGGTAGAGCCACTAATTGGTGAAACATCTGACTCATAAAAGGCAATATAGCATAAATCTCTCTTTTTTTGCAGTGTGTTTTCTCTCCCACTTATGCTGTATGCAACATGTCCTTGATGACTTCCTCGGGTTTAAAGACATCATACTGGGAAAAAAGTAGTGTGAGTCTTAGTACAGCTGGAGATAAGAGCAGAAAATGAGGTCATTTTCTGTAGTAATTCAAAAGCCATAGTCTCTCTACTAAAGCTTGTTAATTAGTAGGTGAGTCATTAGTTGTATAATGCACTGCTCATAGGTCCTAGACATTACCTTCTTAGACAGAGTACTAATCTGATAGACACAATTCAGACTTTTGGTAATGTTGTAGTACTATGTTTACTGTGTTTCCCCATGTGCTCATGTTTTGGTTTGTGTCATGTCTCCGCCTCCTTAATTCTTATTGATTCAGGTTCGTCTAATTCATTCTGTGTAATCATGAGTTTCAGCTGTTTGTGATTTTCTTTGTGTTTAAATACGCCACTCCGTTTCCGCTTCGGCGTGGAGTATTTAGTTCATCTTAATTTAGCGTTTATCATAGTTTATCATAGTTTATCATAGTTTAGTTTGTTAGAATTTAGATTTGTTCCGGTGATTCCCAGATCACTACTCTTGTTTACTACAGCCTGGATTATAGTTTGTTTTGTTCATGGTATGGATTCTTATATTTGGAATAAACTCTTCTGCATTTACTGACGTCTCCCCATCGCATGCATCCTGACTCCCTCTTCCGACCGACACGTCTGTGTTACGTAACAGAATACTCCGCCAAAAATGGATGCAGCAGGGAAATCTTGGGCCGGCCACACTGAATTTTTCGTTCCTCCCTTCAATTCAGTGTCCTTTGAACAATGGACTTTTATTATTATCCCGGAGGCATATGACGGCTTCTCCATGTGGCCTCAATGTTTTTTATGGAAGGCCCAAATGTATTTTCTCAGTGTAAAGGATCCCTTGCCCACAGAAGAACAGTGGTTAAGGTTCCTCCTGTCCCGCCTGGTCGGTTCTGCCCGTCAGTGGGCGGAGCTTCACCTTGCCAGTGGGTCCACCAGGATCTCTTCAGTTTCTGGCTTTGTGGATCTACTGGTTCAGGTATTTGGCAACCCAGAATTCATGCCCGACCTCAGGACATTCTTGGGGAAGGACCGTCTGGGCCATCGGTCCAGCCAATCATTCCTGGAGTATTACAAGAGGAAGCAGGCTAATATGGCGGCCTGCACCTCTCAACCCTGGACCCAAGAATGCGCTACCAAGGACTGCACCCGGCAGGCCACTCTACAGTGCCCCACCTGTAAAAATCAGGGAACTAGGAGCTATTACTTGTGCTCCCAGGACTGCTTTAAGGACAGCTGGTTAGCACACAAACGGCTCCACAGGCGGGCAACCCCAGAGCTCCAGCCAGAGGCCCAGCAGAAGGTCTCCACAGCGTAGCTGCCCCTGGAGGTTAACGTGGCGACCTCCAGCCCCGAGCTCCAGCAGGAGGCCCAGCAGAAGGTCTCCACAGTGGAGCTGCTCAGGGAGGTTAACGTGGCGACCTCCAGCCCCGAGCTCCAGCAGGAGGCCCAGCAGGAGGTCTCCTCAGAGGAGCTGCCCCTGGAGGTTAACGTGGTGACCTCCAGCCCCGAGCTCCAGCCGGAGGCCCAGCAGGAGGTCTCCACAGTGGAGCTACACCTGGAGGTAAACGTGGCGACCTCCAGCCCCGAGCTCCAGCAGGTGGCCCAGCAGGAGGTCTCCTCAAGGGAGCTGCTCACGGAGGTTAACAAGGTGACCTCCGTCCCCGAGAAGCAGCCACCAGACTTTCGAGAAGAAACCTCCACTCATGCCCTGTCCATGTCTGAGGTCCATGGGATGACCTCTTCTCAAGCTAGTCCATGTCCAAGTCCATGTCCAGGTTCCTGCCCTAATCCTAGTCCATGTCCAAGTCCAGGTTCCGACCCAGTTCCTAGTTCAGTTCCAAGTCCAAGTCCGGGTTCCGACCCAGTTCCTAGTTCAGTTCCAAGTCCAAGTCCGGGTTCCGACCCAGTTCCTAGTTCAGTTCCAAGTCCAAGTCCAGGTTCCGACCCTGTTCCTAGTCCAGTTCCTAGTTCAGTTCCAAGTCCAGTTCCTGATTTCGTAGCTAGCTACATAGGTTTAGTTTCTGGATATGTGTTTGCTCTCCTTCTCAGTTCGGAGGCTAACTTGACTCCCAGCTCCGCCTCTTCTGTCTCCTCCTCTGTCTCCAATTTAATTTCCAATGCTGTTTCCAACCAAGTTTTTCATTTTGTCTATGGTTTTTGGTCTAACCGAGTTCTCTGTCCTGTTTCGAAGTCTGTTTCCAAGTCTCTCTCGAAGTCTGTTTCCAAGTCTCTCTCGAAGTCTGTTTCCAAGTCTCTCTCGAAGTCTGTTTCCAAGTCTGTCTCTGATCCGGGTGCCAAAGCTGTTCCTGATCCGGGTGCCAGAGCTGATTCCGATCCTGGTTCCAGAGCTGACTCCGATCCTGCTTCCAGGTCAAGCTTCAGGTCAAGCTCCAGGTCAAGCTCCAGGCCAAGCACCAGGTCACGCGCAGCTCCGAGATCCAGGCCCAGCACCAGGTCACGCGCAGCTCCGAGATCCAGGCCCAGTACCAGGTCAAGCATCACTCTGAGCTCCAGGCCCAGCACCAGGTCAAGCATCACTCCGAGCTCCAAGTCAAGCACCAGGTCAAGCATCACACCCAGTTCTCGACCAAGTTCTCGACCAAGTTCTCGACCAAGGCCGAAGGGACAGCCCGACACGCTCTGCTCTGGCCTCAGGACACTGGACATCGCCAGCCTCGGGTCCTGGGGGGCAGATGTTATGATCCTGCCCAGGGGCCCGGGTCCGCCAGAACAGTCAGAACTTTCGGCGCTTCGGGAGCAGCGCCTTTGGGGGGGGGGCTCTGTTAGAGTTTTGCTCTCGTTCTCCGAGTCGCTCGCTAGGCAAGCGGTGGACTCGAACACTTCCGCATTCCACTGCGCGCTTTTCAACGCTATTCAAAAACTCTCCGATGGACATTTCATTCATAAAAACTCACGTGTTGTTTACCTCAGCCATGTGCTTTTTGTTTTCGTTCACGTCATGTCTCCGCCTCCTCTGTTTCCCCATGTGCTCATGTTTTGGTTTGTGTCATGTCTCCACCTCCTTAATTCTTATTGGTTCAGGTTCGTCTAATTCATTCTGTGTAATCATGAGTTTCAGCTGTTTGTGATTTTCTTTGTGTTTAAATACGCCACTCCGTTTCCGCTTTGGTGCAGAGTATTTAGTTAATCTTCGTTTAGCGTTTATCATAGTTTATCATAGTTTATCATAGTTTAGTTTGTTAGAATTTAGATGTGTTTAACCGTGCGCTTTGTTCCGGTGATTCCCAGATCACTACTCTTGTTTACTACAGCCTAGATTATAGTTTTTGTTCATAGTATGGATTCTTATATTTTGAATAAACTCTTCTACATTTACTGACGTCTCCCCAGCGCATGCATCCTGACTCCCTCTTCCGACCGACACGTCTGTGTTACGTAACACATAGTACTATCAAACAAATGTAATCAAGGCCAGTGCTATTGGTGACATGATATCCGTTATTGCTCTGGTTCTCAAAGTGAAACATTTTGATTTTCTTTTTCTTATTTTTTTACAGTAATAGAAATCACAACCCGTTATTATCAAAGTAATTATATTTATTACGGATGTCATTTTAGCCCATTTGACTGCATGCTTGAATTCAGCAAGTTTAATCCAAACCCCAATAACGCAAAATAGTAGCTTATAAATAAGTTCCTAATGTGTTCTGTCAGAAGAAAGTTCAGGAATAAAAAGCTCTATGGCTATCTATGGATAAACCAATGAGATAGTAATGTGGCACATTTAAAACAGACCTCTGACATCAGAGGAGTGAGCTTCTGAAGTGCTGTATCATTTAAGCCTTAACCTAAACACATTATGACTTCACAGCTCTGGAGGAATTTCAGTTCACTATACGGTTATGTTTGACATTAATGCACCAGACATCAGTAAGGACAGCCCAGTTACAGGAGCTCCATCAGGAAGTCCAAGCCTGAGGGAAACCGTGATAAAAGTACTGACTAAGAAGTCGTTTTTCCCAGTTGACCTCAATACACTGACTTTTGAGCCAGGTAGAAATTGTCTTGATTCAGGCAGCCAGAGTACTGAATAATTAAACTATACCTCAAGCTGAGTCATTTTTGTGAAATCTAATTAAAAATACATGCCAGTAAATTATCTGAACTATTTCAACAGTTCCCCAAAGCAAAACTGTATGGGTGTAGCATATATATTTCAAAGTGTCTGGTCTCTGATAACCTTTTTGTTTTTTTTTGGGTTTTTTTGCAACAGATGAGAGATTATGTTATGTTTTATAACATAATATATTTATTACATATTTATATTATGTTTTCCAGTCACACCAGGCAAAAGTTCAGCATCAACCTCATCACCAGACACAGAAATTTTATAGAGGTGACGAATACCATCCATCCATCCGTCCATTTTCTGTACTGCTTATCCTACACAGGGTCAAAGGGAGCCTGGAGCCTATCCCAGGGGACTCTGGGCACAAGGCAAGGGGCACCCTGGACAGGGTGCTAACCTATCGCACATTCACACACTACAGACAAGAAATGACTACAACGCCTACAACGCACATCTATATACTGGGGGAGGAAACCGGAGTACCTGGAGGAAATCCAGGTGACACATACCATTTTATATTAACCTTAACCTGCTAACAACCAAGGTAATTATTTTTGATGAAATGTGTGTCCTAACAGAGAAATCAGAGGTTGCAGAAATTCTCGTTTCTCTCATTGAATATGAGAATGACACACTCTCCAACATTTACTATAGCGGCACCTTTCTCAGAAACAACAGTATGTGGTGAGGAGGTGTTTTTCACACACCAAAATAATGCAAGGAGAAAACAGTGAAACAAAAAGAGACATCTCTCCCACAGCAACAGCCACTGAGCCATTCAGTGACGATGTGAGTAAAGAGGACAAAGATGGCCTAGATAGTAATCTCACTCCAACCCTCATTTCATCAAGGGAACATCATGATGCCCAAAAGAGGCCTGACCCATTTATTCACCAGAATCCTAATATTGTAAAATCCAGTGATATATTTTCAACACCAGTCACCACAACAGCAACCACTCTCTCTGACATCACTCATTTTCCAGTTACAACAGATCCAGGCATTACACTACAACTGAAAAAAAAGATAGTACTATTATGGTACTTCCAACTGATGAAGACACCAAGGGTACATGAGGACACTAATCCAGAGCTACCTAAACCAAAGAAAGCTGATATATTTGAAACTCTTAATTATCATGATGTGGAAGCAGAATCCACTGAATCTATGGTTAAGGTTCTAAAAAGGGCCATGAAGCCTGAAAACAAGGATGAAGAAACAGAACCTGAGAAGGTTGCGCTATCAAATCTGGACGAGGAAACCATGCCTGTGCCCAGTAAGGTTGAAGAACTTAAGGAAGAGCTTGATGAAACAGAACCTGTAGTAGAGATTGACAGAAACAGAAAAACATATTGTGCCTGAAAAAAATCTGAAGATGATCATGCGATAATAGAAAGAAAAACAGAAACTGAGGAAGATTTTCAGGCAACATATCCTGAGAAAGATGATAAGTTTGTGGAACGTTTTTGGAGCAGCAGAACTTGAGGAAGACAGTGCAATAACAGAACCCACAAAGGATGGAATAAGCAGTAAGGAGAAGTGGATGAGATACTACAATTTATGGAATCAGTGATGCATGAACCAGAACCTGAGGGTGGGGACCTGCGAAAGTAGCAGAACCAGATATATAATTTGAGAAAGCAACACCTGAACAAGAGTCTAAACTCGGTAAAGAGATGAAGGGAAAAATCTGAAGGAAGAGGTTAATACACCTGGTCAGGACACTAATTATCATCAGTCTGTAGAGGTCAATAATGTGGGCTTTTCTCATCATGAAGATGAACCTTCTGAACCAGTTTTCATAGAAGAAAATAATGAATGGTCATTTGAAATAAAAGAAGTGGCTATTATGGAGACGTATGAGGACAGTGCAGCTGATGTCTAGTCTGAGAGGCAACCTGATGAGAACATGAAGACAGCGGGCAAGGTAGAGCAAGAGTCGTCTCCTCCGAAGGAATCCAAAAATGATCAAGAAAGGTGAATTTTATGTGAACCCGAAGGTGATATTTTACACCCGCTCAGAGGAAGCCATATCATTATTGCAGTAAATCTCCATATGCATTTACATGAGACACCATAATTAATAGTTATGCATTGATGCTATTTTTTCCAGCATTCAATTATCAGCTATAAGGAGTAAATTTGTATCAAAAATATAATCTCTGAAATTGAAGAACTTTCTTATGTTCATCAGTCTTAGAACAGACCCCTAGGGTGGAGTCTTCACCAGACATAGACTTTTAGGAGGTGGTTTTAACAGATGCACCTGTGATAACAAAAGCACCTTCTGAAGAATGCAAGTTATTACGTACAGGGAAAATTAGACCACCTGTAGATGTGGATGCGGCTGAACCTGTCGAGACGCAAGCGATGGAACGAACAAAGGATAACAACTTAGCCACTGATGGGCAATTTGCCAGGGAGCTGGATGAAATCGATGTGGTGAGCACAAAGACCTCCTAAGTTATGTCAGTTTTCCAAATGTCAAAGGCAGAGAGCTGGTGCTGTTCTTTAGTTGGCATTTGACAAATATCTTTAACTAAAGCTCATCTGAATACAGAGCATTGGAAAACCAATTCATTGAAATAGTAAGTCAACCAGTTTCTTTACTGCCTCTTTTACAAATTAGGCTGCTAACACATCTCAGGAGAAACTGCTATATAACATGTCTCCTTCATTCAGAGTTGAGTTAAACACACATAGTGAAGAGTTAATCCTGAAATTGCACACATCAGTACTCAGACCTCAGACTTACGTGCTATTCAGAAGTTACATGATTGTTACACAAGTAGGGTAGAGTTAGCCAATAAATGAGGAGACAACGTCTTTATCTGAGACATTGCTTTAGGAGTGAATGTTTATGGATAAAATTATGAACAGCACCTACTTTAAGTGAGCTATAAATGTTGCAGATGATTGCATGGTAAGCTTATCCTTCAAACCATCAGTGTGATTTCTTTATAGGAGAATACATCTAATTAATAAAAACTCAAAATTGCAAATTAAAAGCATGATAATAACTAATGATTTCGTTACCTCGATTTAGTATTTCTTGGCTTCATCAAGTTGCATGCATGAGTGTCAGCGCACAATATAAAACAAATAAAATGCAAAATAACAAGATGCACTGGATCAAGTGCTATTTTATAAGCTTTTAAATAACAATAGTTGAATTATATTGTTAAACCAAATTTGAAGTGATTAACCTGATAATTGCAATCAGGACTATTCATTTAGCAATATACAGGCAATATAATAAACACATATTAGATGTTGATTTTAATATATCATTGGTGTTTATTTTTCATTTTTAAATGATCTCTTTTTTTATTACATCGTACTATATTAGTCAGTATTTTTTACAGGTTTAAAGGTTTGTCTTTGTGGTCTAGACACTATTGAAAAATGCTGTCTTGGACACTGTGTAACTTGTCTGAATACAACTGACCTTCCCCACATAAATAAATTTAAAATAATAAATACATGGCAGTATGATTTTCAGCATTGCCAGAACATGAATCTTGCTATTCTTTCGTTTATGAACTGTACAAAAATGAAATCATAGCTCATAAATACTGCACAACAAAAAAAAACGGACATCTTATTTAGCATGTGTTATGTCAGACCAGTAGAAGAGACAGAAATCTGACAGAAACTGAGGGACATTTTAAACTTTAGAGCAGCACTCACCTGAATGACCCCATCACAGGGTTAAACAACAGATTAAAATTGTGCTCTGTCACTGAGGTTTCATGATGAGCTCATTAATGTCTCTTATAAAGGCTTCTCTCAGGTCTTTGCTTGTTTTCACTCTGCCCTAGGGTGAGTTGGGAAAAAAATATTTTTTACCTTGAACAAATCCATCACATTCAATCCAGCACAGGATGATGTTTTAATGATTAGACCAACTAATGAGTCAGCATGTATTCAGTAGTCTGCACTGTAGGCTTTCTCTATTATTTTTTCAAGCATACAAGATTTAAAACTTTTTTAGGGAAAAGAGGCCTTTGAAGAATTGCATTTGCCCAAGCATGGTGAGCAATGAAAATGAGTTCTTATTAAAAAAAAAAAAAAAAAAAAAAAAAAAAAAAAAAAAAAAAAAAGGTCTTGTATTTTTGCCTTAATCAAATCCCATGTATGTGTGAAGAGAGCAAGGCTTAATTTCAACTCAAGAACACTCTTGAGGCAATAAAGTTGGTTCTCTATGGTCCACAAGCAGTAAATCCATTATAAGGTTCAATGTCTTCTTCTTGTTTGTGGTTTTCTCATTTAATCTAAAATGGGTTATTTTAATTTGAAATAAACCATGTGTATCATGTGAGAATCACACGGTCCTAAATCCTCATTCAGTCTTGATCCTGAAAGAAACCTGTAAAATAACAAATTCTGTAATATTACCACGATAAATGCAGCTCCTACTGACAGTGGGGAAACACCACAGTCCTTAATTCAGGGCAAAACATACAGTCCCCTTCGAAACTGTTGGAGTGGCAAGGCCAATTATTTTTTTAATTTTTGCTGTAGACTGACATCTAAGACATTTAGATTTGCGATCAAAAGATGAAAATGAGAAGATAGTTTAAAATTTCAGCTTTTATTTCCTGATATTTATATGTAGATGTGTTAAATGACATACAACATAGCACATTTTGTATCAGACCACCCTATTTGTAGGCAAGCAAAAATACTGGAACATGTGACTGACAGGTGTTTCTTGTTACCCAGGTGTGTCCCGTTAGATTTATTGTTTAAACATTAAATAGCTCTGAATATCTACTCTTGGTTTTAGCCTTCAGTTTCACCTGTGAAGACTGCATTTGTTGTTAGAAAGGATAAACCAACATGAAGATCAGAGAGCTGTCTATAGGAGAAAAGCAAGCCATTGTGAAGCTGAGAAAAGAGGGAAAATCAGTCAGAGGCATTGCACAAACATTGGGTATAGCCAATACAACATTTTGGAATGTCCTGAAAAAGAAAAAAAAAACACTGGTGTACTGAGCAACAGACACTGAATGGGTCAGCCAAGAAAAACAACAACAACAACTATGACAGAGACATTGTGAGATCTGTGAAGAAAAACCCAAAAAAAACAGTCAGTGACATCACCAACAACCTCCACAGGGCAGGGATGAAGGTATCACAATCCACCGTTTGAAGAAGACTTTGAGAGCAGAAATATAGAGGCCATGCCAAAAGATGCAAACCACTCATCAGCAGTAAGAATCGAACACCAAATTAGTATTCACAAAGAAATACAGAGATGAGTCACAAAAGTTCTAGAACCAAGATTAACCTCTACCAAAGTGATGGAAAGGTCAAAGTGTGGAGAAAGAAAGGATCTGCTCATAACCCAAAACATATAAGCTCATCTGTGAAACACGGTGGCGGTAGTGTCATGGCTTGGGCTTGCATGGCTGCTTCTGGAACAGGCTCACTAATCTTTATAGCTGATGTAACTAATGATGGTATGAATTCAGTGAATTCAGAAGTTAACAGGAACATTTTGTCGGCCAATTCACAAAGAAATTCATCCAAATTAATCAGAAGGAACTTTATCATGCAGCAAGACAATGATCTAAAACACACTGCCAACTCAACAAAGGACTTTATCAGGGGGAAAAAGTGGAAAGGTTTTAGACTGGCCAAGTCAGTCACCGGACCTTAACCCAGTTGGGCAGCATTTCACCTGCTGAAGAGGAGAGTGAAGGGAGAAAGCACCCAAAGCAAACAACAACTGAAAGAGGCTGTGGTAAAAGCCTGGAAAAGCATCACAAAAGAAACCAACAATTTGGTGGTCAATGAGTTGCAGGCTTAATGCAGTTATTGCAAGCAAAGGATATGCAACTAAATATTAAGTGTTACTTACTTTAATTTACTTCAAGTCTTATCTGTTCCTGTACTTTTGCTCACCTAAAAATTGCTCACCTTGCCATTCCAGTGCTAAGGTAGAGGGGACTGTAGGCCAAGGAGAGAAATTTTCTATGGTTTCATGCTACAAAAAAAACAAAACATTTCATAACAAACATTTCTTCTATTTCCTTTTCTGAGCTGCCGCCATATATAGAGTTGAACCTAACAGCAAGAATAAATTAGCCATATAATATCGCCTAAGCAGTCCATCGTGTTCTGGAGGAATGCTGCAATGTTGCTAGTCATAAGGATCCACAGCTGTTCTCTAGATGTGGAACCCGGTGATCTGTTAGCGTTTCTGCCACCATATACTGAGCACACTGATAACTTTGTTCAGAGGGCCAAATAGGGTCATTAGCTGTTTTGTTGTTGTTGTTGTTTTTTACTAATTAAATTCAAGTCTTACTGTCTCAAAAGTTAAGCACTGCACACCAATGACTACTCACTTAATTGAAAGGACAGACATGTATCAACATAGATTATGCTTTAAAAATATTTCAGAAACTAAATAAACAGAAACAGAAACTGAATAAACTAAATAAAATATGATATAACTGTTGTTTCTACCTGTCAGCTGTATTTTATTTTTGCCTTGCTGGAACAATATTTTTTTGATGGTAAAAGTATTTGGCTTGTGGTTTCTCAAATATGTTATGTTGGAAGTCTTCTCAGTTATTGAGTACTCTACAATGAGATGGAGAAAGTGCAAATTTCATTTGTGGATAAATAACATTACTTTCAAAGGTGACATGCAGCTTTTGTTTATATCGCTGCTATTTTTCTTTATAGGAAAGCTATTTTTTGCACAATAGTCAGACTCTAGAAGCCTAGTGTCTATCATCAGGCAAACTTTAATAAACACTCCACTCTAACTTTTAACTGTATAGCTGTCTCTCATGACTCTTTTAGATATCCTGTGGTTACATTCTGGCACTTTAAAGGGGAGAGAAGTGCTGAGTAGATCCCTTACTTGTCCTAATAGTAATGCTGGTCAAAATAGACTTGTACGTTGTCTCTTGTAATGGGAGTTATTTAGGATCTTGCTAAAGGATAATGATTAGCTCATTTAATCGCACACCTCCAATGTAGCAGAGGTGAGAATATGTTAGTGTGGTAATATCATATTGATGATTAGAGATACCAAAAGACAAAGATAATTCATTCATGTTATTGAATAAGTTAGGCAACAATGCCATGTCACCATCTGATATTCCTAATGAATTATATTAGTGGTTAACTTATATTAATTATATATCATATACAACTAATATTCGTTATATAGTGCATGCAATATAACAGGTAGTTGTTAGTAGTTATAGTAGTTTGTAGTTGTATGTAATATATAATAATTGCTAGTTGTATTATTATTATTGACATGATGATAATGAGGATGTTGAGAATGATTATTGTTATTATTGTTGATATTAGTATGAGTACTATTAGTATTAACAGTAGTAGTATCCCAGGAATACACATTTGACAGGATGACAGTCCATTGCATCACACCCTCACACACTCATTTACACCTAGGGGTAATTTAGAGTTAGTCCAACACGTCGTTTTGTCGGTGCGAGGAAACTGGAGAAGCAAGAATAAAACTAAAGTGTCCCACTTTTTTAAAATTCAATCTATATGAGAAATAAAGGCATCCAGTTTCACTGTAATGACACGTACTGGTAATGGATGCTTTGATCATACCGAAAATGTGTTTGGGGTTATTTTATGCATTTAGCTGTATTTAATTAGTCTTCCACCACATTTCCACCTTGCCATGTGGTTCAAAGAATTTCAAGACTGCTAAGATGTTTTTGCCATTTCTCATTGTAAGGGTTTTTATCATCCACTGTTCCAGATATCATTCCAACACAGAATCGGTGAGCAGATTAAAGGCTTGATCTGTTGTCCATAATGTAGTTATTATAGCGGTAAAAGGGATTCATGTTAATAAATAATGTGACATCATGTGACAGCAGCACAATGCAAAAAATCACGCAGATACACGTCAAGAGCTTCAGGCAATGTTCACATCAAACATCAGAATGAAGAAAAAGTGTGATCTCAGTGACTTTGATCATGGCATGGATGTTGGTGCCACTGGTGGTTTGAGTATTTCAGAAACTGCTGATCTCCTGGGAATTTCAGACACTAAACCCTAGAGACTGTTGTGTGTGACAATCTCAGGAGATCAGAAGTTTCTGAAATACTTAAACCATCCAGTCTGGCACCAACATCCATGCCACGATCAAAGTCACAGAGATCATCACACTTTTTCTTCATTCTGATGTTTAATCTAAATATTAACTGAAACTCTTGACCTGTATCTGCATGATTTTTTTTTACATTGTGCTGCTGCCACATGATTGGCTGATTAGATAACTGCATGAATGTGCAGCTGTACAGGTGTTCCTAATAAAGTGGACAGTGTGTGTATAGTAGACTGGGTTTTCCCCCCTCCCTCCTTTTTTTCCAGTTCCTACATTTCATGTATTTCTATTTCTGTTGCTTTTACAGGAACAGTGACACTAGTGCACTGCCAGGTCTTGGGAGTCAATCATGCAGACAGCAGCCCACGACAGTGTTACGTCTCTCAATGAGATATGGAAATGCCATAATTTCCATGAGTTCCCACATAATAATGCCAATCCCTGCCGTATTTTAACCCGTCAGTCGGATCCAAGGTGATATTATATTTATGAATTATGGCCAACTTTCAAATGGTGACACTGCATGTTTGGGTGTGTGCTTTGGATTTAATGGAGCTGAAAGTTAGCAGTGCTTAACTTTAAAGCACCTAAGAGAACATTTCTAAAATAAATGTCTGTAAATAGATTTTTTTTTTTCCCTGTTTACAGACTGAAGACTAAAGAGATTGCTAGGAACACGAACAATGATAAAGAACTGCTTTATACTGCGCTGTTTTTTCAGTGCTTTGTGCTGTTTTCTACTGTACATCTGCGTTTTTTTTTTGGTTTTTTTTTAAAAATAACTAGAGTGGAGTTTTATTTACACATTCAAGTGACTACATAATGTCATGAACTACTTATCAGCAAAATGGAACATGAGCTAGAAACATTAAGGGCTGTTCGGAAATAGAAAAACATGTGTTTAGGTATTGTTTTGCTCACTAGAAGGGCATCATTGTTATGTCTGCCCTAGGAAGAGAATAAAGCTGATGTGTTTATATTCATCAACATTCTCAACCAAAATGTTTTGAACAGGAGGTTTTGTGGTGTAGGTCTCAACCCTAATCAGACTAGACATTACCTCAGCCTAGGGTGTAAAATAAAGTCAGTTCAGCCAAAATAGGACGTGTGGATTCGTGTTAAAACACACACACACACACACACACACACACACACACACACACACACACACACACACACACACACACACTCAATTTCCCCCCCCTGTAAGATTAATAAATCTCCATTTATTAATTTTAGCTGTAGTCAAGGACATGCTCTAAGCTCTGTGCTTTTCATTGTTAGAATTAATGACTTCTGCTGCTAATTCTTAATACACCACTAGAAGACTGTTGTGCTTCAAAAGCCTCCATCTGTATAGTGACAAATGTTAAATATAGAACTGGATGATACAAGCACAAGAATTACACGACATATTACTGTTGCTTCTCCTAGAAAATGCTGTCTCCATTTACACACACGCGCACGCACACACACAGTAATCACACTAAGTAGAGGAAGTAACTTGAATGATTCACTTAGAGGTCACTGTTAGAAAAATAAAATAAAATAAAAAGTCTATGGAGAGGTCAGGGTCATGGAAGTAATTATATGACGTAGGACAGCGGATAGAGGATGAAGCATATTCCGAAAGAAACCATCAAAAGCATTTATACAGCTTTCAGCCTTTCATTTCCTCCAATCTCAATAAGGGAGGTGTTCATTGAGGTGACGGCTGATATGCACCATGCGCTGCGGAGTAATAACTCTGGTCTATTATAATTCGAACTCGGTGCAATTATATGACTTTGCGTTATATAAAACACTTACAGCATGGTGCAAAAGTCTTAAGCACATAGAAAGAATGTTTGTGAAACATATATGCTTTTAAATATAATTAAAACATAAAAATAATTTTTCATAAAGAACAGTGAACATTAAAAGAAATAAAGTCAAAGTAGTACTATAAAAGCATCAATCCCTTTGACACCATAAAGTTTATGAGTAGAGATAGCTTTTTGATTAAAATACTACTGCTAAAGAGCCCTATTGGTCCCTACACCCCTAACCTCTAAAGCACTTATTGGAAATATACAATTGTATGCAAAAGTTTGTGCACTGATGGCTAAATTACATATTTTGTTGATTTTTTTTTTTTTAAGTGGAAAGAAGTAAACACAACCTCTGCAGCAAACTACTTAAAAATAGTTGGCTGCAAATATTACTGCACAGTTACTTTATATTTGATTGACTTAATAAAAAAAAAAAAAGAAAAGAAAATAGTAATTATGAAATGTGCAAAAGTTTGGACACCATACTGAATCAGTACATAATAGCACCCCCCTTGGCAGATATCACAGCTTGCGAATGATTTTTCTAGACAGTTAGGAACCTTTCTAATCATATTTATTGAGTTTTCACCTTCTCTTCCTCGCAGAAGGTTTCTGAGATATTATTGGGCCGTCTGGCATGCACAGCATGTTTAAGATCTATGTACATATTTTCAATGATGTTTAAGTCAGGGGACTGTGAAGGCCATTCCAAGCTCTTGACTGTGTCACCTTTGCATCCAGAATTTGATGATATTTCGCAGGTAAGGTTTCCTTCTGATGATTCTTCCATGCAGATAATGTTTGTACAAGCAAAGCTGCATAGCAGAACAGTGCACCACCACTGCTGTGTCAGATAAACCTTCCTGCAGGTCCATGCTGTCATTTGGGAGTTTTGCTTTGCCTTTCTGGTCAGCATACTGGCATACTTTTTGAGCGCTGACTTCCAGATCTTGCCTTGACTTCTACAGTTTCCCTTGAATGCCAATTCTTAATGACAATTTGGAGAGCAGAAATTGTGATCTGGAAGCACTTTAATATCTATTCCTTCCTCTGCTTTGTAGGCATCAATTAGCTTCATTTTCAGATAATCAGTTAGCTGCTTAGAGTAGCCCATGGGTGTTTGAAGAGTCAGAGAATTTATTATGCTCTGGGATTCTCATTCTTATTGACAATTCTGGACCTGCCTAACAAGTTCTAATGAGTTAGTTAAGGCCAAATGAGTTAGTTAAATTCTGAGACTTTACAACTGAAAATGCTTCTATTTTGCATTCTTTTCTAATTTCGTACAAAAATTTTCATTACAAATGATATTATTGCCAATAGTTGAGTGAAAAGTAGAATGTTTGAAATATTTACATGGATTTCAGAGTTTTTGCTTTAATGACAGTGTGCGCTCTAGCTGGCATGGACTCCACAAGTGCAAAACCTTATGATCCATTTTAGATCAAATCCATTGGACTGACTCTTCTATTGAACACGTGCTTCAATAGAAGAGATTAGGCATGAGGAAAATCTACCCACAAATTTGCTTACATTTAAATAGGGACCTAGAAATAGTGCAGAATCTTGAATATTAAATATTAAAGATGATATTTTACTTTCTTTGTTTTAAATAATTCAAAATCCTAAACCTTTCTGTTTATTTCCAATTTTAAATGAAAAATCCTAGATTTTCAATGTGGTCTCAGAATGTTGGACTCCAATGTACTGTATATGTATAATGTGTGTTTGTGTGTATGTGCTTCCTTATATATAAAAACAGGTATAAAAAAAAATAATAATTAAGCAGAGGTAGCCCATCCCAAAGTGTTTTATTTCTTTCATACCACAGGAATTTGCCAACACTATATATTTTCTAATAATTAAAGAATGACCTAATACTTTTTGTCTGTTTATTATTACATTTAATGTTGTGGAACCCCTGTGAAGTTAATTCCTGTTATTACTTGTTATAACAGTTATACACCATCATTTCCTTTGTCCTGATGTCTTACCTGTGTCAGAAAACACCATTAATCATAATCAATAACTACCTTCTGACCAATCAGATTTGAGAATTCATCAGTGCAGTAGTATGAACATATGCTATGCAATTATATAACAAGATGAGCAGAATATGGACAAGTTTATTCCAGTTTGTGAGGTCATGCACACAGCAGCTAATGTTTAGTTTTATACAAAAGTTGTATCCTCCCATTAGAGTCATTAGTTATTTGCAAGAATACATATTTGGTCCAACCAAAACCAGAGCAAACACAACTCCTCACTCATTTCAAAAAGTGTATTAGTTACTTAAAATATTGCATAAATTTCGTTACACTTCATTTACTGACAACAACAAAAAAAAGTATAATTTAGACACATAATTATAGTTCTTTTTTCCTCCAAAATGAATGTTAATCCTTCTTGAGTAACACAATGAGAATTCAGGAAAGATTTCAATAGAACAAGTACGATTAAAGTTATTCAGTGAAACACAATCTAGTTCTCAAGTTCTAGTTCTCTCTAGTTTTACATCTTTACGGACTTTGTGTAAAATTGTGTAAAAATTTCTGTACATTCAGTTGAAGCTGGAAGATCATCAGGTACAGCTTAACGATACAGGTTAAGGAATGCTAGAAAAATCGTTCAGAAAAATATAGTGCATCGTTTAGAGTTTAGACCTGAACTACAGATGAGGGTTTTTACTCGAGTGTAAACAGTAACTGACAAATTGCTATCATTTCCATGAAAATAATTAACAAACAATAAAAGACTATTGTTATCATTATTACAACTATTATTGTAATTGTGTGCAGAGTTTAAATTAAAGAGCAAAGATTTTTTTTCTCCCAGATGCTGAAAATCTTCATTTAATCTATTTTAATTTAAATATAAAGAAGTTAAGTGTTTTAAGAAGCTGTGATAACTATACTGTTCCAAAACTGGAATATCCCTACAGGAAAGACTGAATTATTAACACTTGCTTACCAATATTTGTCAGATAATATACAAAATGGTACACTGAGATGCATCTTAAAATGAATCACCCAGGCAATTGCAGTTATTAAGGCCTCAAAGTTACAGTTATGGATTTACTGAAGAAAAATACGTGCAAGAAAAATGAAAGCATAATAACGCATTTGACAAATTTAAAGAGAGAAACAAGCAAAAGGGAACTAATTAAGAGGGCAACGATTTAAAGAGCAAAAGACAAACTATCAATAAAAAGCAAGATCATTGGTGAACTGAGAAACAAAAGGGAGTCTAAAGTAAATTACTATCTAAATTCTAACTATGAGAGAAACTGCATTCTTCCCTTCAAACTAGAAAGATACCTAGACTGCTTGAGGAGTTTCTGCAGTATGGTCATGGTTTAATGGTTAAGATATAGTGTATGTGTCTACTCGAGCAGTTTCTGCAGCATGGCCATGGTTTAATGGTTGACCGACTGAGTGCGTGATTGTACTCTATGCGTGTCTACTTGAGCATGTCCTGCAGCATGGCCGTGGCATAGGTGGGCCGTGCCTGTCGGCTCTCGATAGCATTCCTCAGATACTGGATTCCTCCGCAGCGCTCCCAGATCTCCTCGAATTGCCGGGCAAGGATTTCCGCTCCACGCTTACGGGTCAGACCTGTCTCGTCTAAATTCAGCTCACACATCTCCATATCATCCTTGCCTAGAAAATGTGCAGAGAACCAAAACCAAACACATCATTAAGAATTAAATTCCACAGAACTAAAAGTTGCATACTACAAAGAATTAGAATAAAGGTGTCGAGTGAAAATTGCTTTGTAATTACTTTCATTTTTAACACTTACAATAATGTTTACACTGACAAGGTAAAGTATTCGACAATTAACAAACAAAAGGTCCTTCATATGCTTCTGTTGAATGTACAACATTGAGTTCAACATTGTGTGATTCCTTTTAAAGGTGCAGTTGTATATGGCAGCAATCAACTTGTCTCATATTTGTTCCATTAATATCTATCATTAATGACATTTTGTCAAAACGCTGAGGTGAAATCTTCTATATATATTAAAAAAACAAAACAAACAACAACAACAACAACAAAAAAACACACATGCAAAAACAAAAACACGCGCAGGTAATACCATATTGCAGGGTAGTGGGACCACAAATAATGACCAGAGTTGGGCTCTTGAACTTGTACCCCTAGCCATTAATTGTTTAAAGCGTGCTGATCTTGTACTTTGACCCTAACCATTTCAAGGGTATGCCACAATCCAACAACGATATCCTCCTTGACGATAAATAAAGCCGTGGTTCTTAAATCCCTGGAGGAACTGTGGAGGTCCTGATGACTGGTTTTAACAACCACTGAACAAAATCTTTAACTGCACTCACCGGCCACTAGCAGAATAGGATGTTTATCGGGGTGCAGCTCCATCTGCCTGGCGATCCACGCCCCATCGAAGTGTGCATACCACCACCCCTTCTTCTTATTCTGTGGGTCTTTGTACTGATCACCGGGGCGGACGAAGGGAATGCGGAAGTAGCGCTGCTGCCGGTTCATCACGATCTCATGTTGCCGGGCAGGGATCGGAGGAGCCATGTAGTTCTGGGCTGCACGAACAGAGACGCAATGCGTTGTAGGAAGTTAGGTCTTTGAACTATGAGGATTCTAAGTGACATGTGAAGGCCAATGTATGGTATGGTAATGTATTTGTCCTCTGCATTTAACCCATCCAAGTTAGTGCACACACATTAGGAGTTGTGAACACACACACACACACACTACAAACCATGAACACAGCAGTGGGCAGCCATTTTGCTGCAGCACCCGGGGAGCAGTTGAGGGTTAAGGGCCTTGCTCAAGCGCCCAACAGTGGCAGTTTGGCAGTGCTGGGATTTGAACTCATGACCTTCCAATCAGTAGCCCAACTTCTTAACCACTGAGCTACCACCGCCCTAAGTTCAATATCTAAGGGGTTCTGCTATTAGCATGTACAGGAGCTGTTAAAACTGGAGAATTGTTTAGTGTCCCTAAGTATATAAAATCGGAGCTATTCATTTTTTGCGCTGCTTTAATCAGTGTAAATGATATGCTAGATCATTTGGAATTGAGTTGTTAGTGATCTTAGCAAATCTACAGTGGAATCAATGATAGTTATAGGTTTGGTTTTTATTAGAAAATCCACATAATGCTGTTGGATGCTACCACCACTTTCTCATTTGGGGTAACATAATATGGTGTGTTCAGCATTATTATAATATATGCTGAAGAGAAAAGAATAGTCACATTGTTATATACATTGGATGGGACATTAAATAAAGCCAAGCTTTTGTGGAAAGCTTATAAAACATAATAAAATTTGTGTTAATATTTGGTGCATTGAGTCATTTAAACGCAAGTTATTTATCAAAGTGGTGTCCCAGTTTCTATTTTCTCTTTATTTTCTGCCACACAAAGCATCTCTCCATTACTGATTTGATTTTAGTCAGTAATAAAAATCAGTTGGGGTTTATTTCCAACAAAGTGGGAGAAAGTGCAGAGTTGGTCACTTCTGCATGGACTGAGACCACAAACTCTATACGTTTGTTCACCGACAAAAATGCCATATTAGCATATTCATAAAGCCAGTTCAGAAAAGAGCAGGAGCTTCCAACAAAACACCCAAAAAGTTTGGACAGCATGCTGCTTTAACTTTAGTCCACATTTTCACACACCATCCACATAAGCTGGACCTTGGCATCGTTTGCTGATTGTATATCATGTTGCTTAGCGCCATGGTACTCAAACTGGGGTCCAGAGATCCCCAGGGATCTGTAACACATAGCCAGGTGTCCTCAGTTTATTTTATTTTTTTAATTGTTACAGTGGTGGAAATCACAACCCACCGTTATCAGTTATTTATTATTGAGTTTTAATAGTTATTATCCAATTTGACGGGTCACTTGAATTTAATCAAAACCTCAATAAGTTAAAAACCAAGTTAAATAAAGTTTAAGTGTAATGGCATTTTTCATAAAAATGTGTTCTGTGAGTGGCAAGAAATTAAATATTAGACATATACAATATACAATATGTACAATAATAATATTTTGTCTATTTGTTAGAGTCTGAGAGTTTTTTTTTTTTTTAAATAGTTGGGTTTTATTTCAATTATATAAAAATGTATTCAGTGAGTCCGTGGTTTTTTTTTTTTTTTAAATTAATTAAATAATTAACAATTTTTTTTACATTTATTTTTCACAGCCAAGGCATCCAGAAAGTGTGCAGAAATTTTTTAGAACCCATGGGCACCCCTAAAGATTCAGAAGCCACAAGAAGGCCTCCTGCAAAAACCTGAACAGTGGTAACAACCATGGGCTCACCATCCCCTACTGATAAAATTGCATTATTATGGGGCCCCTTGGTGACTTGTGGGCCAGAAGCGACTGCTTATCCTGCCAGAAATGACCCTGGTGTCAAACCACTGAAACTTTTAAGTATTACATGTAATGTACTGTATCGGCATAGATAGCTACTTGTTATTAAGAATCTAACTGATGTTGAGTAAATTTCAGATAGGAATGAAGGACGAGATACTATTTCTACGCTTGTCCCACTGGAAGAACTCTTAAAAGGTATATGGAGAACCCTATAAGAGATTGTTGGGCTCCAAGAAAAATCCTTTTAGGAAGTTAAGAACCTTTATCTAACCAAACAACCTTTTTATAAGCTAGCATTCCTTGGGGTTTAACTGATTACTTCCTGTTTAGTGTTTGTGGCATTCTAGAGGTGTAGTACATACTACAGTCCTCATGTTTAGTTGTGTTTGGCCATCTATTTGTGCCTTGGTGAGTGTGTTAAATAACTTGCCTGCCTTATGCAAGTTCATAAACCCATTATATTTTTGCCAGACATTATGCGACACAATAACTCTAGATATAATCCTCAGATAAAAACACACAATGCTATAATACTTTCATCCCAACCTTGTACCTCTCCAACCTTCTCCATCATTATAAATCAGCTACTAGGCCTACTGTATGTATTATTTACTTCTTGTATCAGGAAGTTTATTTAACATAAATTTCTACATGACTAGAAGCTTTTCATTTCAAATCCAATAGTTTCCTAATGGCTTTCCTAACGTACTCAATGCTGGCGTGCTAACGATCAGGTCACTTTGCATGGCAACTTGCATAATTACCTTACTACTTTTAGCTTTAAAACAAGCTTTTTTTAAAAATAATAATAATAATAATTTATTTTGCATGCAAGAACAAGTTCTCAAGTGTCTACCAGATAATGTTTTTTTTTTTAGCAAGAAGCCAGGGGAAGCCAGTGAAAATAAATCAGAGAAGGGTACAAAGTGGTTCAGTGTGGTTAATGAGGGCAGCCCAGCTGTTAGAATTGTTAAACTACCATCAAGGGCCACTTACACACATTTATCACATGGCGTGCACAACCTATAAACAAAAGAGGCACATGTTATGAATTTTCATCTTATCATCTTTGTAGAAAATGTGACAACAGCAGCATTAGAAACACTGACCAGTGTGTAGTGTGTGAGATTTCATGTGTATCTGGTATGAAGACAGAAAGAGGTCACAAAATGGCTGGAGCCACCTTGTTTCTTCAGCTATAACATTTTGAATAGAAATCATTATGCAGTTGATACTTATTATTCACAAATATACTATTTAAAATGCAGTACGGATGCGCTTGCCATCTAGGTTCGATGCTGAGCTCATGTTACTGTCTGTGTGTCTGAATCTGTGTGGGTTTCCTCTGGGTTCTCCGGTTTCCTCCCACATTCTAAATACACATCAGTCAGCTAAATTGCCCCTAAGTATGAATAAGCATTTGAATATGTGTGTTCAGGGTGTCTTTGAATGGACTGGCATCCCATCCAGGGTGTATTCCCACCTGGTGATAGACTCCAGATCCACAGTGACCAGGATAAAGTGGATACTGAAGATGAATGCTTGAATCAATTTATTTAAACCGGAGACAAATCAATGATTTCAATAATTTGCTGCATTTTGTATGGTTGCATTGTGATGTATTCCTTTGCTAACAGGTGCATGATCCTAACATGCAGTGTTAAATGTTGTAGTTGTCTCTTTATGACTAAAACCAGAATTATACCTCATACTAAAAGATGTTTCCAGTGCCTTTGGGACATTAAAAAGCCTCCTCACCATTAGGTCATAGTGCAGCAGTTACAATAAGGTCACCCACCAAAACCAAAACGAATTTGCCAATTCCTACCCACTAGCTAGCTCTTGCCTATCACACAATCATCAGGGATTCCCCTATAAAACGGGAAACTATTTTCATAGTAACAGAGACAGCAAACAATGTTTTAACTGGAAAAATGGGGCTTTAACTTTGACATGACAAAAAAAAAGCCATGTCAGATGACCAGGAACTGCTGTTTGCGCTTCCTTTTCTGCAATCACATGGCATGGTGAAGGTCATCCTCGGAGGGCTCTGAAAATTTGATTAATTTTTCAATATTTAGGCAAAACTACTTAAAGGAAAAAATGTAAACACTATCTGAGATAAGTTAACGTTTAATTTTTGTCATTTAAACAAGTTTATATATTTGGAGTATTTTGTTAAATGGAAAATGTAATTGTTGCCATGTGGCAACAACATGGGATAATGGAACTGTGGTATGTGCATTCATAATTTTTTTGTTTGTTTGTTTGTTTGTTATGTATGTTTTTGTATATCACGTCATGCTGTTTACTATCCAACCTCCTTTAATCACTGACATCTACTGTATCACTTTTCATCCAGTACCATGTACAATATTTCGGATGCTTCAGAAGCCCTTCTGATAAAGCATAAACCAGTATGAGTATAAAAACCTCATACTGCTTTCTGTCAAAAAGAAAACTTAAACTTCTTTTGGTAAATATTACTTGACTTATTGTTTTTTTTTTCTTCCTGAAAATACACACTTGCTAGTGGTGAGCTAGATGCTGAGAAACCCAGTCCACTTGTAAGAACTGTTTTTATTTCATCAGCTATGAGGATCTAATACAAATTTGCCGAATGATATTGCTCAAACAAGACCGTCACTGCTCACTAATAACTCAAGCAACATTTGCTCTTACTGATTAAAGGCAATACAGACAATAACGCATAACACACAAAGGACTGTAATTACAGTGATAATGAAGTCAATATTAGGTACTAGTCATTAAGATATGATAATAACATTCATTAATAGAAGAATATGCTTTAGCGTTTGAATGAAATATATGGCATCACAACTGAAAAGAAAACATGAGAACAGGATATTCATATACATTAGAGTATATTTCGATTTCATATGATGGTCTTTAACAGGTAAACCCTGATTTTGTTGGCTTTAAATTATTTATTCTTGAGAAGTATAGAGTATATTGTTTGAATAAAACTATTGAAAATTTTTTGAAAAAGTTGGATTGTATTTTTAAGCACAACTGGTCATTATTGTATCCACTGGAGGAAAAAATACCAGGTTTGGCCATAGAAAGGCAATGCATTGAAACATTAAAACACTTGTCAGGTTAAGACAGAAACTAGTTGGCATATTAAAAATAAATAAATAAATAAAAAATAAACCTTTTGTAGGACAATGCATTAACATAATTTATAGCAGAGCGCTGCTGATTTCTCAAATCTAATTGGTCGGAAAATGTTGATTGATTTTCTAATAGCAGCTCTTTCTATTCGCAGAACAAATCACAGGTTCATATTAATGCGCTCGTTCTAAGACACTCCACATAAAAATAAAAAAAAGAATGTAATTGCTGATATGGTGAAGCTTTCAGTAAGGAGCTGTCTATTCATCATTTTGGAAGGAGTCTCCAATGTCAGTGCTATGTAAAAGTCACACGTTCACACGTACAGCGATTTTATCGATACAACTCGCCAGTCGCTGTACTATGAAATCGCCAGTAGGCGTTCCTACTACTGGTTGCCATAGTAACATTTATCAATGGGTGGCGCAACTACCATTCCACGTTCAACAACAAACCAGTTTTCTCGCCACTAAAATTAAACATTCTGGAGGGAGAGCATTTGTATATAAAATTCACCAGTTTATATATGTATCATATCCTACGAGATGAAGGAGAAGCAGTGTGTGCTCTTAGCCATTGTGGCCATCTTTCTGCGGTGAAAGTGCAAGTGCCGAACTGTCTGGGTCCACAAGCAATTCAGCCTCACAGGCAGCATGGCGGATCACGGATCACGTGTGCTCTACTGTCTTCACGATCATTGGTAGTCGCTGTACCGAGTCGCTCCAAATATGCATAAAGTTGAACTTTTCTCAACTGTGTTGCACCTCTGGACACGCCCACATCTAGTCTAGTTAACAGTCTCCAGTCGCTTTGTTGCTGTGAGTCGCTGTATGTGTGAACGTACTTTAAGTAACATAAGATCACAGATAATCCACAACATTAAATGTAACTATAAATGAATGAAAAATATGTGTCATTATGTAACACATTAAAAAAAAAAATCTAATAGTTTGCAAGTGGCATAAGAGGAATGAAACACTTCCTATAACGTGCTGTTATAGGAAGCATGCATCGTTGATTATTTTCCTATAACAGTATGCTTTATTCCTTATATATGGCTAGAAGCTTTTCACCTCCATGTTATTGTCACAATAACAGAACACTGGTAGAGAAGGAGTAAATCCTAATTTTATTACTGTACACAGGAAAAAATCCATATTCTGCAGTAACATGAAAAACATGAAAAAGTATAAATGGATTGGCTATGAAAAGCCTGTGTTTGTGTGCATTTGTGTAGATTTGCCAGATAGGGATTTTTGGGCACAGAAATGCAAAGAGAACGATCTGCTATGTTGACAGATGGTCTTGCTTAATTTTGGAAACTGGCAGATGAAAGGAGTGTGTAATTACAGGGTGACACACGCATATACACATCCACACATGCTGTATGTACACATACCCACGCACAGCTTGATGAATTTTCCTCAGCAAAGCCAAATGGTTCTATAGAGGGTGGGAACGATTCGCAAATGAAAAACAATTAACTGCGGTGCATCCAACTAATCAAAGCATGATTGTGAACGACGCTGGCTTTTGAGATATCAGGAGGATGCTATTCAATGTTTTCGGAAGCTTGTTCCAGGCTTCCAGATTCAAATGTCTGTTGATCCAACAATGCTATTTTAGATATTTTGCTCCACAAGCAACATTTGCACCTGTGGGAAACTGTCAACTAGCAGGCTAAATACACTTTGTTAGTTTGGAAATATATTCAGATTGGATGAAACCAATTCTACAATCAAATGCACCTTGTTTAAGTCTTTTTTATGGTTAAGTGAAGAGCTATTTTTTAAATCCCTGTTCCCTAAAGGATTTCTGACCAATCCCTCCCACTCCTGCAGTTATTTTTGTTTATCCCCACTGGCAATATTTTTCTGATGAACTTCTAATGAATTCCATCCACCCATTTTCCATACTGCTTATCCTACACAGGGTCACAGGGAGCCTGGAGCCTATGCCAGGTAACTCGGGGCACAAGGCGGGAGACACCCTGGACAGGGTGCCAACCCATCGCAGGGCACAATCGCACACTACAGACAATTTGGAAATGCCAATCAGCCTACAACACATGTCTCTGGACTGGGGGAAGAAACCGGAGTACCCAGAGGAAACCCCCGAAACACAGGGAGAACAAGCAAACTCCGTGCACTTGGGGCAGTGGCGAGATTTGAACCCCCAACCCCGGAGGCAAATGTGCTAACCACTAAGCCAGTGATTTATTTATTTGTCTTAAAGAAGCATTGAAGCTCAAAATGTAATTTGTCGCCTATTAACTGAAGCTGGTTTGACACATTGTTTGTTTTCTTAAATCAGCATTTAACTGCACTAATAAAATGCAAATAGCAATAAAAACATCCTAAATCTGTTTTTGCTTTAACTATGGCTGTTTTGTTTTAACATTTGATTTGCTTTAACTCCAACCCATGTAATCCTCATCAGCCATGACGATTGTGACCTTTGTAGCTATTTCGTGTAGTGTGTAATGCGAGTGTATGGAATGTGAGGAGCTGTCTGTTACCATAGTCCGTGATGGATTTGGGAGTCCTCTGCTCGGACTCGACGTTGCGTTTCTTGTTCTTCGATTTCCAGGCATGGTAGACTTTCAGCCTGCGGTGGAACTCCTCTCGGCATGCAGCCAACAGCTCAATATCTTTAAGGAGGAGGAGATGAGAGAGAGATTGTGAGGAGAGAATTGGTTAAAAAAAAAGGAGAAGAAGAAGAAGAAGAAGAAGAAAAAGTGAGGATCAGGATGTAAATTGAGTTTTCAGTGTCCCCAGAATTGGGTTCCTGTTTCCTGCAGCATTGGCTGCAGCATGTGAGTGGGTGAAAAACGAGTGAAAGGAGGTACAGTCCCTCCAGAAAGACTTCAGTAGTATTGTGCCTGGTGATCATTTTCAACTCCAGCAGAATACTGATAATGTATAATAAGTAAAAACGCCCTCTTTTGCTAATCAATCCCTTGTTCCCTTGGTGCTACAGACTACCGTCAGTATGACTGCTTCATATTTATTAAGGTCAGAAAGCAACGAGTAAAAAACAAGGCAGCTTCTTAGGCTCCACCATAATCCATTTATATAAATAAACATTTATCTATAACTTCGGAAAGCAAGGCTGCAAATAAAGCTAAGGCTGTAACAAATAAACCGACAAAATCAAACAAAAATTATGGTAAAAACTGTCTATTAGTTGGACTGTGTTTCACTGGAAATGGAGGAGCATGTTACAACATGTGGAGGAAACCTCCTGTGGGAACTCCTGTGTGACATTATTTGATTTCATGAAAGCAATATCATGATGTGTAATCATTTGATTGTGGGAAGTTGTGCTACCTTATCTGGTTTTTCTACATGCATCACACATTTATGGTCATATTTATCAATCTTTATTCTGCCCTGTCAGAAAATATTATCTTGTGATACTTTGGACAAAAAGTTGCTAATCTGTATGAGAACTTGTATGAGATGGGTTGAAAATAAACATGACGTCGAATGAATGATTAGTGTACAAGACGAGCACATTCTCACTTCAATATGACTCATGTCATGGAGCGGGTGCATTATGCACTGTTTTGCAGTGAGTCAATTCGCTTGAATCATTTGAACCAATTGAATAAACTTTACACTGTTTAATTGTCTTAGCATACACAATATCCATGAGTCATCAAGTCGCCATCCAGCTTTGGGTTCATGTCGAAGTCGAGCCCAAAAAGAGTTAATTCACTGATTCCAGGCATTGAAAACTAAGAATCATTGCCAATGCTTTGGAGTCGATTCCACACAGAAAAATCCATCAATTTTCTGTACTCCTTATCCTACACAGGGTTGCAGGGAGCCTGGAGCTTTTTTTGCCTATTGATATATTCTAGAAGTACTAGGCGAGATCTGGAAGTAAAATGGCTGCTCGAGTATTAACTTTCGTCTCTGGATAAACAACTAAAATGCTTGATAAATGGGCCACTGTCTTCCTCCGCCACAGACATGTCTTACCGCAGGAAGTGTTTATGGCGTCTCGGAGCTCTGCATACTTCCACTTGCTAAGGTCGTGCTTCTTGGTGCCGGACGCAGCCTTCGTGACTTGCACCTGCCGACCTCTGCCATCACCAGCGCAAGTATAAGAAGACAAAAAAGGCACAACATACAGGGTTTAGGAACAGCGCCGAGAGTCTCAGGCCAAAGTTTCCCACTAATGAAGAACAGTCACTGGAGATGTAGTTAAAGCCAGGTATTAAAGAGGAAAGAACAAAAGGTTAGTTGGGGTCAATTAAGCTGGTACCTGAGGGTGCAATTTGAGAAGACATACGGAGGTTATTGTGTATGGTAGTGGCGAATAGGCATAAACAGGTTTGATGATTACAAACCTTTGCAGCATTGTACAGCACAGAAATAAGCTCATAAAGGCATGCACAGACACACTCCAAACTTCCTGGCTTGGTCTGTCTCACCTTCCTCTCTTCCTCTTACACCTTTAAATGATAGGATCACAGTATCCGCCTACATCCACCCACCCTCTAATCGGTTTCCTAGATCACATCTGCCACTGTGAGCTGGGCCTAACACTTTAATGGCTATTTAAAGATCTGTGAAGCTTGAGATGCGTAAGAAAGAGAGGAGACAGCGACCTGGCACACCTCCATGGCCTGGCTGATCCTCTTCCAGGCTTTACTGGCAGTCCACTGAAGCCTTTTAGCTCAGGGGATTAACGCCGTGGCCGCTTGTTAATGTCACTCAGTCACTGTATCTCTAAACAGGCTTAAAACTATCTACTGTGGTGTTGCTTTCAGCTCCCTGGCACAGTGCGGCAGGAAATAGTTGAGCTCTGCCTTTATGGACACCCTGAGAATCAATACAGTGCACTTCTTCTTTTCTTTTAAGTGGAGAAGACAACTAGGCATGTCTCGATAACTTGAGTTTTTTGAGATGCCACGATATTATCACGAATAAAACATTTTATTTTGTGTTCAATTCTAGATTCTGATTGGTCAGAAAGTGTTGATTAATGCTGTTATATATTTGAAAATAAACAACTTTACGGTGGTAAAAGTAACTCCGATTCACGCTGTGCTACATAACAACAGTCTGTGATTTATTTCCTATAACGGCATGCCCTGTCCCGTTTTATTCTTTTTGTGTAACTACCCCTAGTACCTATGTTTCATCCTTATACGGATTTTTGTTCATGTAGCACATGTAATGCTAGGTAGCATTAGCTAGACAGATAGCTATAGAATTTCTTCTCAGATGCGGTATAAATAAATAAATAAATAAATAAATAAATAAATAAATAAAAAACACAGAACCTTTTAGCTTTCTAACCCTTGATTTCTAAGAGTGTGTCAAGCAAATGCAGGTATGCCCAAATCACATGCACATTTTTGAATTCAATGATCATGATGATATAATAAATCATGGAAATTGTGATTAAAAATATTGTGACAAACAAACAAACAAACATGCAGGCAGTTTCATTATCTAGAAGGAACCGGTACCTAATGGAAAAGGACTCCTGGTGAATAATAATAACATTCACATAAAGCACAGTGCAATTCCTTCCACAAGCACTACAACACTGTTTAATCAGGACTGATCCGAGTGGCTCGATGAACAGATTGATCAATTACTTCATTCGTGTATTCATTAAAAGTCAACACTTGCATCCAGCATTCGATTGGAATTAACCCCCAAATTAATTTCTAGTTCATTTCTAAATGAATCGCCCTTGAGGGGTTTGTTTGTGGCTGATTCTTGCTGGTCCTCATGACGGGAGTCGATGGAGGCAAACTGAGCTCCACAACCCACCTAGCCAGAAGCTCGGACATTTCCTGGGCCATTTCTTCCCTGTATGGCGTGATAAAGGCAACACACATACAAACAGATTAGAATATCATTTAGTACTTATGTTCACCATGTATACATCATCCAATTCTGGGTGTGTAACTGTGTATTCATGCTCTATGGGTGGCCATAACTTTGTGTATAAATACAATTCTATATAAAGCTGGGAAAATTCTGCAGATACACTGGCCATCAAACATTTTTGAACAGCTGCAGTTTATTTTGTTTTATCACAATTTAATCACTATCAGTGCCACAGACACTGAATCATTTACACAAACACTAACCAAATGTTCCAGTTAGGACCTACATTTTTGTATTTAAAAAGTTATTTACCCCATCAGCATGTTCAGGCATAACTCACTCTCAAAACTAAATATCCGTTCCTATTAGTGAACAACATGCTTTAAGAGGAATAACTACAAACATTACCTGAATCTTTGTACTTAAGGAAAGATCGCAAATGGACTCCAAATTAGTGCACTTAGGGCTGTATTCAGAAGTGTCAACTTGAGCCCAAAAGTTAGATCAATATCTACTCTAGGAAATTTCCTTGTATTCAGAGTTGGTTTGTGCACAAGTAAAGTAGCTTTTGAGCTACTTTCACGCCTAAGTTCACGCCTTAATAGAGATGTCAGAGACTGGGACAGAGACTTTTTAATAGCACTGCCTTAATAAAACAATACTGATGTGATAATATATGAATTAGAAGCTGGCAAGCACTGACATAAACGTCTAATACTCAGTATATTGCTGTACAAACAATCCTAACTGTAGTGATATACAATGGGTACAGAAAAGAATCACCCCCCTTTGAAATAATCACATTTTGTTGCTTTTCAGCCTGAAATGAAGACGGTGTAACATCTTGAAATGAAGACGGTGTAAAGGCCCACGCCTTTTCAAACAACGAACCAGCGAACTCCTACTGGACCGCGCGAAACTTTCAAACCCCCGAAACCCAAACACCCGAGCCATGCAAGTATAGTTAATGGATCTATACATGCGTTAAGATTGTACCCCTGTTTACAGGAGATTTAAGTTCGTTGCTGGTTTTGAAAACGGCTAATTAATTGTTGTTTTTGTCTGCTACCCTTTTTATTTCATTACTTTCTCTCTAATCTCTCTCTCTTCTTGTATATAGATGTACATATGTATGGTTTGCTTAGAGTTAGTTGTGTGTATCCATAGTTACACCTAGTTATTAAAATCTATTATCACCACGCTTGATTGTCTCTGTTTTGGTAACGTGATGAGTCAATTCTACACTGCAAGACCTCGCTACCCGCTTTGAAACTGAGATTTCCTTTGTGGCCAGAAGGATAAACTCCCTCTTTAGAGTTCATAATTCTAAACTAGACTACAGTTAATCCAAGCTAAGCTAATAAAAGCTGATCTAGACCACATACAGAGTCATAATTAATTATAATCCGTTGTAATTGATTATCTATATGTATATGTGCACATACATGAATTCCCTTTCATGGCTGATGTATATTTATAACTGGTCACAACACGCGTTGATTAGATATATAGATATATTTCACGCCATTTGAGCTAATTCCTTACATAAATTGGAGAATACATTTAAACGTGTTAAACATCTTTTAATTCGTTACATTAATTGTAATTGATGGAGGATATTTTTAAACGTTGCAGATTCATCCGATTTACTACATATTCTGGTAGATAATGCGGGCACGCTTTAAAACTCGTCTCCTTTAAAAAGGTGCCTTGAATCCAAGTGTGCGCTTCTGTTTCGTTTCATTCATTTCAAGTTTAAAGCTGATTCATTACATTATTCTGGTGGCAAAGTATGCGAGCAATAATGATTCGTTACAATGGACACCGTTTTTGTTTTATCCAGCTGTATTTACTCAGTGCAACTTATAACATCCAAGTGAAAGATATAACACCAACATGTCAGAATTTAAAAAAAACAAAACAAAACAGAATCACTGAGTTGGAAAAACGGATCACCCCCCTCCTAAAAATGACTCAGGTGTAGCTAATCACCTTCTCAATGGCACACAAAGCCATTTAACTTTCAACTGTGATCAGCTGTGGTCATTTTGATTAGCTCAGCATGAAAAGAGCTTTCCTGGAGCATTTTTTGGTCCTGGTAGTGCAACTGAAGCAAACAATCAACTATGGGTGGCATGGCAGTGTCAAAAGATCTCTGGGATAAAGTTGTGGACAAGCACAAGTCAGGAGATGAATACAAAAAAAATTCAAAGGCTTTATCAAAACCTAGAAGCACAGTGAAGTCTATTATTAGGAAGTGGAAGGTATTTGGTACAACACAGACCCTCCCTGGATCAGGACGTCACTCCAAACTGGATGAAAGAGCCAGGAGGAAACTGGTCAGAGAGGCTACCAAGAGGCCTACAGCAACTCTGAAACAGTTGCAGGAATTTATGACAAAGAGTGGTCATTGTGTGCATGTGACAACAATATCACAAATTCTCCACAAATGTGGTTTGTATGGGAGGGTTGAAGGAAAAAAGTCACCCACGACCGAGCTTTGCCAAAACGCACCTTGAAGGTTCTGAGGCCACATGGAAAAAGGTGTTATGGTCAGATGAGACTAAAATTGAATTATTTGGCCTCAACACCAAACGATATGTCTGGCTGAAATCCAATACAGCTCACCATCCATATAACACCATTCCTACAGTAAAACGTGGAGGTGGTAATATCCTGTTATGGGGATGTTTCTCTGCAGCAGGGACTGGAGCACTTGTCAGGATAGAAGGAAAAATGGATGGGGCAAAACACTGTCAAATTCTTGAGGAAAATCTGCTACCCTCTGCCAGAAAGTTGTCAATGGGAAGAAGGTTTACCTTCCAACATGATAATGACCCAAAGCACACAGCAAAACTAAAAAAAAAAAAAGCATGGCCTAGTCAGAGCCCAGACTTAAACCCCATTGAAAATCTGTGGAATGAATTGAAGACTGTAGTCCACAAAAGGTCACCATCAAATTTAACTGAACTTGAGCAGTTCTGCAAAGAAAAGTGGGCAAATATTGCAAAGTCTAGATGCAACAGACTAAAGGCTGTAAGTAAAGCAAAATGTGGTTCAACAAAATACTGACACAAGGGGGTGATCCTTTTTCCAATTCAGTGATTCTGGTTTTTAATTTATTATTTTTTAAAAGCAACAAAATGTGATTATTTTAAAGGGGGGTGATTCTTTTCTTTACCCACAGTATTTATAAATATAATTATAATTATAATTATTACAATTTTAAATACATTTGTGTGTGTAACTAAAAATACACAAGCAATTTAACCTTGACAGCATTATCTGTACATAAATGTGCAGTAACTCATTGCGATTTATATGATTTAATGCCGATCAATCGATTAGTTAGTCTTCGAATGTGAAATTTACACACACAGCACAAGTAGGATACGAACGTTTTTTTTTCGAAAATCCAAGATAATACTAAATCCCTTGTGTACATGTTCCTATGAATAATTTACGACTGAATCCACTGAATCCAGCTTGATACATATTTTACACTGATTGTAAAACATTTATTTTCACAAAGAACAAAGGTGCGAAGCGCTGACATAAACATCTAATACTCAATATATTTCTGTGTAAATAAGCCTAACTGTAATGATTACATTTATCACTGCAAATTTGGTTTAATTCAAAAGCATATAAAATAGCACTTGATCCAGCACATCCTATTATTTTGCATTTTATATACATTTTTATATAATTTTTATATCATACCCTGACAGGTGCCGCACTGGCCACCGGATACAAAATCGACGTCACAAAATTATAATATGTACATAATATGTACAATATGACAATGTTTTGGTCCTATAAAGATAATGTCGCCATGGTTTCGAGGATAAACTTACCAAGCACTAATGAATTTAATTCGGAACTTTATCCAAAAACAATTCAGTCCTCTAGAAATGCGATGTCTCCGAAACTCTAAGTACGGCCCAGGGTGAGCAACCCGGTTATTTATTCCTTACTTAGATTTTAAAATGGTGAATAATAATGAGCACTTAAAATGACACCACTGCTTGATTAAAAATAAATAAATAAATACAGCTAACCCATATACACCCTCAGTGGACTGGTTTTTGAAATTTAACTTTGTACTCCAGAAAAATTGGATTTAATTTTGAAAAGTAGAATATCAGTTTTAATGAGTATTTCCATCTATTTTGGCTAAAGCATATAGAGCTTACAGCTCTTTTTTCACACCATAAATATTACATATCCTCTTAACCAAGGGTCACATTCCTCTGATGGACAATGCAGCTCTCGTTTTCTTAAACAGAGCTTTGAATTCT